>VMDR010023125.1:0-15794 GCA_007922815.1 Macrotus californicus | reverse complement strand
TTCCTCTCGAGCTCTGTCCTAATCTGCCATTAAGCCTATGTACCAAATTCTGAATTTGTTGCCATCTTTTCAACCTTGTTACTTTAATACCTAACAGTGAATACCTACTAAATATTGTATAGAATTTGCACAGATAATTAGAAGTAGTACATAATAATATTTTCCCCAGAGAAGATGAATTTTTACTTCTAAGCAAGGCTAAGCACTTTCCTATAAAAGCTGGTATGTTTCTAAATAGTCCTTATTACTATATGAAGGCCTTTAAGGTCTCAAACCAAAGCCTGTATATATGTGAGACTTTCCAGAATAAGCAGATGACTCTCGGGAGAAAAGAGGGAAAAGAAAAAAAACCCTCAAAATACGAGAATTACTTCTCTGATACTTCTCTGATTTTCCCCCTTTTGCGTAGGATCTTCTCCCTATAATCCTTCTCTGCTTTTTTAACTCTTCAATGTCATGAAATAGACCAGATGGATGGATGGATGGATGGATGGATGGATGGATGGATGGATAGGTAGGTAGATAGATAGATTCTTAAATTTTTCTTCCATTTGTTTAGCTATCCTCAGGGGGAGGGTTGAAATGAAGAACCAAGTATGCCATTAGCAGAAGTGCCTTGAAATTCAAATTTTAATACTATATTTAGATACTACTTAAAGGTCAAATAAAAAATGTTTACTTTCTAAGTAGAAAACACATCTTATGCTAACAGATTTTACTACTGGCAACAATTTTCACAAATTTTTGACTCTTCTAAAATGAAAAGGGTACAGCCCTTTCTAAACTACATGCTGTATCCCCCACCCCAAAGAAAATGTTTTATTTATAGCTTAGAATATTTTTCAAGTACATAAATCTACAGTTTGTGTACTTGTTACACCGAACCTAGACTATCCTTGAGACTTCAAATCTCAAAATGCTAACCCAGGATATATATAAACTAATACTTCGGTGATTTCACTCACTACTCAAAACTTTCACTAGGTCTTTCAAGAGCCAGCTAGATTTCCCGTCCTCTCTACAGAGAGTCAGTCCTTCAAGACTGCATCCACAGAGCTTCCCTGCTGTTATCACCCAGAGCTCGTTAGCTACTGGACCATGTGTTTATTTTCTGTGTGTTTGGCTTTCCTTATCAAATGCATTTATCTGGTCTCTCCTACCTATTTATAATAAACTGCTTAAGGAGTAGGTGACATATAAAAGGACATCAAAAATCATTGGATCAAAACAATGGAAAACCCTGAAGTTACTGAGTAATTAAAAGCACTGATTAATTTAGAAAACCTGGTTTAGGCAATGGGTTTATTGCCATAATTAATAACTTCAGGGAGAAAAACTTAAAGCATACCTTAATGAATTACAAAATAGAGGATGATTATCAATTCTAAATTAATATATAGATTCAATATAATTCTGAAGAGTTGTTAATGGAATTAGATATGGCAACCCTAAAGGTAATCTGGAAGAAAAAATAAATAAGAAAGGTAAGTTTGGAAAAGCAGTGTTAGTTAGTGACTTACCTCGTTAGATGATGAGATCTGTATCAAAGCTAATGTAATTAAACTGTTGTAAGGTTGGGTAAAGAGCTCGATAGAACATAGTAGAAGCTACAGAAACAGACTCAATACATGTGAACATTGGCTTTATAATAAGTGTAATTGCAAATCACAAAATAAAGATGCTCTGCTCATTATGCTCTGCTCTGCTCAAGATGCTCTGTTCTGCATAATGTGGGGGCAAGCTGGATGTCCACTATGGAAAGAAAAAATTACTTCAATCCACACTTCATATCTTGCACAAAAAGGAAGCTGCAGAGAGATGAAACAGCTAAAATGAAAAAGGAAAAAAATATCTCTATATAATATAAATTTGAAAAATAGTGGAGTGGGAAGAATTTTCTAAGAAAAACAATAATCCAGAAACCATAAAGCAAAAGATTAACAGAGTAGACAAAAAAATATTGTTAGCAAACCAAAGAGAAAAGAAAATATTTAAAAATTGTTGGAAGTGAGGAAAGCAAAGTAAATCAGAGGAAGGGAAACAAACGAAGTATAAACGACTCCGAGTGGACAGGGTTGACAAAGCACATGAACAAATGACCGTGAAAGCAGTGAGACACCTCACCTCTTCCCGGAGATAGAGTTTGGAGGAGCTTTGGGAGAGTTTCTAGGACAAGCAATTCCAAATGATGACCTTTTCAAAGAATAAGGATTTGTCCTCTAAGTAAATCAAAACCATTTCAATTTAGTAGTAAATCTCAGGACACTGGCACTGAGGAGTGGTGGGAGCAGGGTTCAAATGCTGTTTGCGAGGGCATCTGCACTGTTGTGTCTGAGCAAATTGCCTCACCCTCTTGTGCCTTCCAGTGTTCTCATAGGAAAGGGCGGAGGGTGGGGAGAGGGACAGGAATACTTATAGCATAAATTGTGGGAGATGAATGGATGATGCTACTTCCTGTGGCAGGCCCACAGCAGGTGCATAATAACTGTTGGCTGATGTAGTTATTACTTTCATTCTTTCTTTCATTTAGACCAAGAATCAAAACCCATCTCTGCATGAAGGAGCTGGGGATAATTTGAGTAACTCATGTAACCTTTTTGGCCTCAATTTTTTCATTTGTAAAATGGAGAAATTATTGTATTTACATAGTAACATTGTATGTTCATTAAATGACTTAATATTGAGAAAGCCCTTTGGCCTCTGGAACTTGTGAAGCATACATTAATTCCCATTGCAGTGTTTGTTAAAAATACTGGGTCTACCTAGCCAAAAATATCTGCAGCAATCAAGACTGTGTGCTTAAATGTCAGAAGGAACATTTAGGAAATGGGACAACTTTCTAAGTGGTCAGAGAAAAAGCAGGAGAAAGAAGCAAGTTTTATTTTTTAAGTTAATCTAGGCCCAAGTAGTTTATTTTCTGTTGCCAATTGTGACTTTAAAGGACCCAGTGGAATATCGCAAATAGAGTAAGAGCAGACTCTACTGAACTGAGTCTGGATGAACCTTCTTCTAAAGTCTATTTTAACTGTGACCTAAATTCCTCTGCATGACCAGCCAACACAAAGCTCCATCTTTTTCCCAGGAGCTGTTAGCCAACCGCTCAAGCCACTCACTGATTTAGGAGAACATACTTTGAAGGGTAACCATTACAGTGGGCTGGACATGTCAACAGCTGCTTCCTGATAATAATACAGAAAAGCCACTTGAAGGTCCAGTTCTCTGGACCATGGGCACAGACCTGCAAGCAGAAATTACCCACTTTCAGTCCCTTACAGAAATGCAAATCTCTACTTAGTGTAGCTTTATAAGGTCTTTATCATCAGAAGTAAGGGGATCAAAAAAAATTCACTCTCAGAAAATGGTAATGTCTTTGACTGGAGAGTATATGGGCAGTATATCCACTGACCATAATGTGAGAGAGGACAGTGAGAGACACAGATGGGACAGAGGCGGAAGGAAGCCTGGGTGTTCAGGAAGTGAGATGCATGAGGCTTATTTTAGTCTGCCCACTTTGCGAATACGTGTCACAGAATGCTGTCGTCCTTAATGAAGGCAATTAAATGTAATTTGAAGACAAGTTTATCCTCTCTAGTGATGACACAGCTCCTGCTAACAATTTAGGTTATCAACATAATGTGAAGACTAAATTGGCCTTAACTGATGAAATTGAGGAGTTGGGCTATTACTCAAATGTCAGGTGTCAACAAAAGTCTAAATTGGACAGTGCAAGGGCTCTGAGTCAGCCTGCCGGCACTTACAAGTAGGAAGAAATGGATGGATTTCAGAAAAATGCCAACCTTTGCGTAGAAAGATCTGACTGGTCTCAGGAGTTTCAGTAAAGACCCAAAGAAGGATATCAAGGGCCTGTGTACTAATCAGTGTGACTTAGTGGAGTTAGTTCATTTTCAGAACAAAGTGAACATCTTAGAGGTGACTTCAAACATTTCTGTGCAGCAGTCAGTCCTGAAAGGATCATTGTCCACTGATGTGATGTTTCTAGATTTATGAGCAAGGGCAATAAAACATGGAAGTTACGCAGGGATTTCTTTATTTTTTTAAGTGCAAACATGTTATTTATTTTTAATTTAATTTTTTGACATTCAATTTTATTTTATGTTAGTTTTGGATGTATAGCAGTGGTTGGACAATTATATAACTTATGAAGTGATTCCTCCAATAATTCCAGTACTCACCTAGCACCCACACAGTTATTATAATATTATTGACCATATTCCCTATGCTGTACTTTCCTCTGAAATTTCTTTTTAAGGAAGCAAATCTGTCCATTGAGCACGTGCCCACTTATGGTAGCTTTAAGTGGAGGGCTTACTCAAGGTAGATTTTTAAAAGGCAACTTCTTATCAGAAAGGTCTCCCCTTGGAACAAATGGCTTGCAGTCCTCGACTAGTGTTGAGCAAGGCCTTATGTTTTATAAATAGCCTCATAACATTTTATGTCGTGTATTCTAAGTTCACCTTCCTCAGCTTTCATCAGATCTGGCCTCGGTTGTCTGTGATGAGTGAGACAGGTATTGGAAAAATATTTCAGCAGCCCAATGCCATTTTTCTTAAAATTCTATCTTTGCCCTGTTCTAGAAATGGCAGCCAACTCATTCTAGACCTCAGAGACCCCTGCCTGCCCCTGCAATCTTTAGATTTTCTTCACCCACGTGTCATCACCCACTCCCCTCATTGCCTGGCATGTGAGGACAGCTGAGTATTCATCACTATTATGAAGAAGTGGAAAAAGAGAGAGACCTTTAACATTATTTCAGTTTCAGGACTGAAAAAAGAAATTACAAAAATTTGCTTCTAGGGTTGCCAGATTTAACAAATAAAAATACAGGATGCCCAAATAAATTTGAATATTAGATAAGCTGTGAACCACTTTTAATATCAAGTATGCACTATTTGGGACATACTCATACTAAAAATGTATCTGTTGTTTATCTGGAATTTAAGTTTATCTTGGTCTCCTTTATTTTCTTGGCAACTCGGCTAAAGCAACACCTTTTGGGGAAAGAAGGTTATTTTTCAGGACTTTACATAACTAAGCAACTGTCTCAATGAACTATTATGACTTAAAACCATAATTTCTTTCCAGAAACAGTGAGTAGACTGGCAGCACGCTCAGTGTGTACAATACTTCCAGCACACACCTGGGCCAGGCCCAATGTTGTTGTGTATGTGGCACACGTAAGTACATAGTGGCTTCATTTCTGAAATGACTGATGTGCTGGTGGAGCATGTTACTTTTCTCTTTATTTTTATATCTGGTTATAGTGTACAGAAATTGCTTTAAAATGACCCAATTGGTAAAGTACCAGTTAGCAACTTCTGTTTGGAAGCAGCCGATTCCATCTCCTTGCCTGTTGTGTTACAGCAGCTTTGTCCAGAATTTCAACAGGATCCTTCTGTCTCCTTCCCAGTGGTGGAGCAAACCCTGGCAGTAAAATTACTGAAACTAACATTCTTGCCACAAGGGAGGAGGGAGAATAAGCCATCTTAGAGGAGGAGGTGAATAATTAATTTCAAGGTTGTCACAGTTTTAGCTCAACCCAGATTTTTATTCTCTTCCTTATACCATAGAAAAAGAACTGTATTTCCCCACTCCCACAGTGTATTTGTGTCTATTTCTATGGACTACAGTTTCCCTAATTGAACATAAATATGAGGGATCTGGGAATGACTGGAACTTGGCAAACATAAGTGAAATGGCAGACTCCTTATAATGACATTCATTTGAAATGAGGAGCTTCATGGTACCTTCCAAAGTGGCCAAATCCCCATATGGCAATAACCATAAATGTGTGCTGTGGAGAGTCGCAAATTTTATGGGCTCAAAAGCAAGCCATGCTTGTTTTAGGAATCATGATGGAGCCAATGGTTTCCATGGCTACCATTTGCTCTAATTGTGATACATTAGTAGCAACAAGAATTGGATAGCTCAAGTCATTTAGTTAATTAAACACAAACTTGGACTCTGCCAAAAAAATTATAGATGGGATTAGTACCTACCAGAATGCACCTGTAAAATGTGGATGGCAGTAGTCCTGTCCACTGAGGGTGACAGGGAGGCGAAGTGCTTGTTGTATATTCCAAGCATGTCCTTCTCACCCATATCCTGTTACAGGACTCTCTTGATAATTTATTTTGAAAACGTATTTTCAGACAAAATACAACAGCTCTGACCAATGAAACATGTTTGGTGGTGGTGGTGGTGTTGTTCAGAACAGGAAAATAGGTGGAATTTCACAGGGAGGGAAGTGGTGGCTCACAAGCAATCACAGAAATGATGAAACCACAGAGCCTCCACTAACACGCCGAGCTCTCGAAAGTAGTTTGTAATGGAAAAAGGTGAGGCAGGTGTAACTGTGGCGGCCTGGTTATGTTTTGACATCCCTGAAAGCCCGGTGGGTTTTTCACTAAGAGAAGCAAGAGCAAGACAGATTGGATGGAGATAAAGTAGGAAGGGTTATTACATTCTGCTTATGAACTGGGGAAATGCTGTCCCCCGTCAGACTTCGTAAGTGTATGTCTACATTCATTGGTCTTTTAATATTCACAGTTCTGGAGGGCTTGGGGAGGTAAAATGCTTTGCCCCAAATCACCACACCAGGGCCATTTTTGTTCTTGAGACTGGAGAGCCGAACTTCATAAATAGCTCAGGAGTAGACATTAGGGCATCGGTTTGTTCGGTCATTCAAGGCACATGCTTATTAAGCATCTATTCTGTGGTAGGCATGTAGAATAAAAAGGTGAGAATACCTAGCCATGGAACTGCCCTTTCCATGTTGTCCTACCTGTGCCAGCCTGCCCTTCCATTCAAAATGCATCTTGGCTTCGTACAAATTTGCTCCATGCTCATACATCCCACAGACATCAGCTGAATGCATACAGGGAGTGAAGGGTGCACTGCGAGTGAAGTGGACATGGCCCTTGCTTACAAGAGCTGTGGTCAGGTAAGGGAGGCAGTCATTGTTGATGTAATCCCACAAATAAGTGGAAAATTGCAGTGGTGATAAGTGCTATGGTGAGGGATGTGGAACAGAAACAGGACAGGAATGACCTAGTTTCAAGCAGGGATGGAGCTGAAATCTGAAAGACTTAGCCAAGATTCAGTAAAAGAGGCAGAACCACAGGTGGTTGTGGGAGATGACGAAGCAGTGTTTGTAAGATGGTTTGCCTTGGTATTTGACGCTAAAACTTGAAGCCCACAGGGCAGGCAGTGGAGAAGGGAAGAGGGTATAAATGAGGGACAACAGGGACAAGCTGGAGCTTATAATGGCTGACTAGTACCTGTGTTGGTGTTTGGTACCTCTAACCTTGATGGTGTGTCATAGAGCTAGACACACACACACATACATACATACATACATACATACATACATACATATACAACTCACACTCATACTCTGCCTGCCCACCCATGAATCAAAGAAGCTGAAGGAAGATCTAGAAGAAAGTACAGGCAGAGGAAAAGTTAATTACAGACACAAACTAACAAATGGTCGTGTTCACTTCTGCCCTCCTGATCTCATGCAAGAACCTCTCTTGTGTCCTAACATACCTTAACTGGAAACATCTGGGGAAGGTAAATCTGAGAAACGTTAGCCTCGCCAAGTTAGTACCTTACAAATCAGGACATGACACGTAGAGGTAATAACTTGCTCAAGGCCTTGGCCTGGAGGATGGCATGTGACTCTTGAGGAACTGGAAGGGACCCGCATGCAGAATCCAAGAGGGGCAGAGGGCTATTCACTCTCCGAGGCGATTTCTCCTACCAGCCTGGTGTCTTCACTAAGGATTTAGGGGAATGAGCCCTGCTTTCTGCTGCTTCAAATCGCAGGCTACAGTTTATTAAGTGCTATCTTGGAATCTCTTCATCAGAATTTTCATAAACCCAGGCCAAGGTGAAATGGAATCAATGGCTTGGAATAACTATGCAATTATCATTGGCTATGAGTACAGTATCTGACAATATAAGCATTTCTAATAACTCTCTCTAACAAAACCTATACACTGAGTTCAAACACTACAGAGTGGTAATGGTAATGTAAGGGAAGTGCTAGAACAGTCTGCAGGCTCCACAGATTTGGCTATTAATGTAAGTGTCCATACTAAATGTGGTATAATCTACTGTTTCTGAATTGTTGTGAAGATTTAATGAGATAATGTGTAGGAACTACCTAACTCAGGGTCTGTAACTTTTAGAGGCTCAATAAACATTAATGTATCTTAGAAATCTTACTATTGATGAGATTAGTGATAATCTTCTGGTTGGTCCACTGTGTCTTATCAAAGTTTGAACTTCACCTGGCTGGCAGCATGGGGAGAATTTGAGCAAGAACAGAAAGCAAGGCTTTAGGAAGGCCAGTTTATTCATATCATTGCCTGCAGTGGACAATGGGAATAAGTTTCCAGGACAGAGAGACTCTTTAGAAGCCTCTAGAAGTGGTCATATTGTGATAAGGGCCAGCTCTGAGGTGGTATATTTGGGACGTGGAGTCAAGTGCTTGCAGGGGGCCCTTCAAAGAAATAAATAAGAGTTGCTAGGAAAAGCAGTGATGAGAAGAACCCAAAGTTCAAAGTCTGGAGAATAAGAAAAAAAAAGAAATTCTAGCAAAAACCTAGATTTTCTTTTAATAACTGAATTTTACAGTTGAACACGCCCTCTTAAAAATCATTTGCTTCTTTTCTGAACAGGAATACTGAGGCCCCAAATGGTAGAGTCACACAACTCATGAGAGGAAAACAGGACAGGACGACATCCTGGGCCTGCCTCTGCTCTGTCCTGCGTCCCAGCTGCCCTTGTAGTTTTAGACCAGATTTTCAACCCTGTTCATCTCATGGCACACATAAACTAATTACTAAAGTTCTGCAGCACTCCCCAAAATTATTATATTTTTTGCTGAGCTGAGAAAAAAAAACAGGTATAATTTTAATTCCTTCACACCAGATGACTATTGCTGTGTTGGCTGTTGCCTTTTCTTAATTTGACCATCTAAGGCAGGGGTGTCAAGCTGATTTTCACCAGAGGCCACATTGGCTTCACAGTTGCCTTCAAAGAGCTGAAATAATTTTAGGACTGTATAAGTGTAATTACTCCTTAACTGTTGTGGAGTTGAAATTACATTCGGCCCTTTGAAGGCAACCGTGAAGCTGATGTGGCCCCCGGTGAAAATCAGCTTGACACCCCTGGTCTAAGGGAAAAGAGGTCAGTGCCCCCGACTAAATAGCCATGTATTGCATGTTTTAAAAATTCTTGCGGCACACCGGTTGAAAATCGCTGGTTTAGACGGAAGCGATGATTGGACATCCAAATGGGAAAAGTACCAGAGACAGTTCAAATGTCAGGACTTCCAAAGAGAGGCATAGGCCGGAGAGGGGCATTTGCATCAAGGCATTTTGCTGATAATATCAGCAAAGGGAGAAATTAAGAGAGAGGTAAGCAAATACATAGGGTTAACACTGAACAAGGAGTGGCCCAAGAAGGGAGAAACACACATGGTACATATTATCCTTATTGCTGAGAGAAGGACTGTTTCAAGAACATGGGAAGATTTTGTTAGGCATCAGAGAGCTGTTCTCTACAGAGAAGAACTGTTTTAGGGCAGTAGCAGGTCCAGAAGCTAGACAACAGGAGGTAAAGGGGGGCCCATGTCAGGAGCTGGCTTCTTGGGGCAGCTTTCTCTAGTCTGAGTCTGATCCCTGGTCCCTTCCTCCCAGGGACTAACTTTGACAACATGGCTCACCAATTGGTACTCGGTAGAAGCCCACCATTCTACCTGGCAGGAAATTGAAGTTCTCTGGGCTACGTAGATAAACTGGATTCCCCAGGATAAAATGTCGAGAAGACAGCTGGAGTTCCTGGGCCCTAAAATCATTACATGGGCAGTTTTGCTTACAGGATTATATTGGTTCTCTAGGGCTGCTCTAGCAAAGGAATACTGGCTTGGTGTCTTTAACAAAAGGAAGTTACTGTCTCACGGTTCGAATGGCTAGAAGTCTAAAATCAAAGTGTCATTAGAGTTGCTTTCTTCTGGAACCTGTGAGGGAGATCAATTCCCTGCCTCTGCTCTAGCTTCTAGAGGTTTTCCAACAACCTTTGGTGTTCCTCAGGGAAGCACTGCTGCTCCAAACTCTGCTTTCATCTTCCCATGGCATTACCTCTGTGTCTGTGTCCAAATTTCTTTCACTTTTTATGAGGACACTAGTTATATTGCATTAGGGATCCACCCTGCTCCAGGGTGACTTCATCTTAACTAACTGACCCTGATTCTAAGTAAGGTCACATTCTGAGGCAGTAGGGCTGAGGACTTCAATATATGTATTAGAGGAGGGATACAGAGCAGCCCATAAGAAGGTCCAAATGCCTTGTCATGTCAGAATCTAACATTACCTTGGTTTTACCATAGCCCAGATCCAAAACCCTGCACAAGCTCCTCCATTCATCTTTCCCTTTCTAGAAACCCTGAGAAATACCTATGCTCCCTTTCTTTAGCTGGTTTTAAAGGGTCAGTAGTTGTAGGGAGAAGGATCATTGGATTGCAGTCCCTCGATCATTAGCGGGCTGTTTTGGTAAGTCTTTGAGCCTCAGCGTCCTCATCTATAAATTAAAAATTCATCCTTGCTAGTCAGAGGGTTGTAGTTCAAATCAAATAAAATGCAAAAAGAGATTGGAAAAACTATAAAGAACACTCAATGTTATTTTTATCACTTCAAGTTTATAAATATAAAACTAAAAAGAAAGCTAGTCATTTTTTTCCTCTTATTGATCAACATATGTTTGAAATCAAGCACATGCCTTAAGGTGGCAAATTAGTCTCAAAAAATGTTACCTGGAGTACGAATTAATGCTCTAGCTTTCTGTTGATGTAGAACAGAGATCACATCCCCTGTTTCACATGTTCTTTATAGCTTATTAAAGTTACATATCTTAGGAAATAATTATTCTCTATTGAAAGAGTAACATGTCACAGTTATAAAGACAATAAGAAATTTTCCTTTGTAGGTATAGAAAGGTCAGCATGACAGATATTCATGTAGTAGTAAACCCACAAAATCTCAACTAGTCAGAGTTGAAAGCTTGTTGCTGTGGCTTGCTGGAAAATGTGCATCTCGTGGAGTATGTCCCCAGCTGCATTAATTTGCTAGGTAGCTTATCAAAGTACCACGGACCGGGTAGCCTAAACAGAAATGTACTGTCTCACATTTACGGAGGCTGGAAGTCTGAGGTCAAGGCGCCGGTTGGTTTCCTCAGAGGCCTCTCTCCTTGGCTTGCAGATGACCATCTTCTTCCTTTGTGTTCACATGGTTTTCCCGCTGTGCGTGCCTATGTCTGTGCCCAAAGTTCCTCTTCTAAAGACACCAGTCACAGTAGATGACGGCTCAGCCTAAAGACCTCATTTAACTTAATTGCTACTTTAAATACCTTATCTACAAATACATTCACATTCTGAGGTTGAATCTTTAACATATGAATTTTGTTCAGCCCATAACACTCTGTCTCTGACCCCTCCAAATCCATGTCCTTCTTACAGGCAAACTATAGCTATCACTTTACTTTAGAACCCTAAAGCACAGCTTGAAAGATTTTTATAAAAATTGAAGTGAAGCAATGTTTCCTTGAAATATTAAGATATTTAGGGTCATCTCTCCTTCCCCTTAAAACAGGTGGTGTATACTTCAATTGTGTTACAGATGCCAGCTAATCTATTCAACACACTCTTCCTGAGGGTCTACTGTGTGTCTGCCCTGGGGCTGCGGCAGCATCTCAGATAAAGTCTTACTCTAATGGCCTCCAGAATGCTTCGCAGCTTGCCCAGGCCATGACTTCAGAGAGAATGGAACCATTTCTCCTTCATGCCTGTATCCTCATTCCATGACACTTAGCTCACGTTATAAACTGGTCCTCTGCTTTCTTCCAAGTACATATTAAAAAGTATTTTGGATTTCAATATTTTTGTGTTCTGAGGTGCAGAAAGGGTTGGGCTAGGAGTCCTGGTCCCAGGCAGCATTGCCAACAGCCTTGCTTGCCTTAGTTTCTTCCATTGCAAATTAATGTGATTTGGATTGTAAATCTCTATGGGTATTTCCAATTCAGTATTTCTGTGTCTCACTCAACCTTGAGGAATCAGAGAGGCCTTCTTGGAGGAGGGAGCATTTGAGATTTATCCCTAAGTGAGAGTTAGTGGAGGGGCATTTAGGGTAGTGGAAGGATCAGAACTGATAGCAATCCTAATGTACTCCTAGAACTTGGCCCAAGTACCAGCCACCATGCTGGCATTTGAATATAAGTCTGCTCACCTACAGGAACATGTAGAGACATTATTCAGACCCCACAGTGACTACTTACCATTTGTCACCTTAGATTACTGGCCTTCAGGTCATGGTGGTTTTTTACTTTTATTCACCCTCTATTGCTATCTTGTGTAAAGTAGGCATGAGGATATTTATTCCACATCTCCACCTACCCTATACCTCAAACTTGCACTAATCTAGAAAAGACAGGAGGATTATAGCAGGCTAATAGATAATGTTATTTATAAAAGCTCTGTTAAGGAATGAAGTGACTTGATCAGCACTGCTCAGAATGCATGGGCTCTGTTTTCATCATTTAATATCAAGTTTACCGAGTAGTTGAAATAGTCCAAGAAACTCATCTCCTTGTAAGTGAGATTTTACTGTAATAGGCCATCCAAAGAAGAGAATTAGGTAGAGTTGTATATAAGTTTGGCTGCCATAACAAAATACCTTAGGATGGGTGGCTTAAACCACAGACATTTATTTTCTCTCATTTCTGGAGGCCCTAAAGTCCAAGATCAAGGTGCCAGCCAGGATGGTTTCTGATGGGATGTGTCCTTCCGGTTTGCAAATGCTATCTTCTTGCTATGTCCTTATGTGGCCTTTCCTGTGTGTGTGCATGGGGTAGAGGGGGGGGGAAAGAGAGACAGAGAGAGAGAGTTAGAGATAGTTAGTTGTCTGCTGTCTCTTCCTATTCTTATAAGGACATCCGTCCTATCTGATCATGGCTCATTCTTATAACTTATTTTTAAACTCTTAATCACCTCCTCGAAGGCCCAATCTAGAAATTAAAGGGCTTAGGGCTTCACAATATGAATTGGGGAGGGGGAAAGTTAGCCCAGAACAAGTTATTAGAGAGCTGTAAGCACTGCCTTGTGCTACGTGTCATATGGGCAGGTAACAAGACGGCCGTGGACTCTAAAATAGTATCTCAAAAGCCAGCACCATTCTGAAAGTAACCAAGTTTCTTCCATCTGAAAGATGAGAAAATGATTCTACTTTCTTTTTTTTCCTCTCTCAGACTTGTGCATTTTAAAATAGATTTGAAACCCAGGAAATTAGTACCTTCAATTTATTCCCAGAACAGATAGCTAATAAGTAGGGAAAATTAAAAATTTTTAGCCAGCTAACTTTCATGTTTCATAACACATACCACTTTGGGTTTGGAGTAGTTTAATTTGAATTAATCATTAGACTCTCTTCAGAGTTGAAAATTACGTGTTATTTAAAGCAAGTTACATATTGTTAGTACAATCCGACACATAAAATTTAGCCTGAGGTGCAGTCAGTCATACCTAAGCTTGATACTCTACATATTTTTAGCGCCAAAAACATCAGATGACAATAATGATTTCCAAGCTCAAAGTTAAATAATTTGAGGATGGGGGAGACTCATGAGAGAAAGCCCCTTTAGGAATACAGATCATAGGGTGGAGGGATAGGACTTTTCTAACTATTCTATCAAACTAAAGGATCTTCTCTGAGGTGTTTGATCAGGCACAAAGATGAATGACAGTAGAACCACTGAGCTGCCTCAATATTTTCAGCATCTGACCAATGTGGTGCAAATTTACAAAAGACTGTTCATTGTCCAATCTGGTTTCAGGGGTGATCTGCATCTCTGTTGAGCACACCCCCCAGCATGGCCAGGCGCACTTCTTCCTGATCAACGGGAAGACAGTGAGGAGGAAGAAACTGCTTCTCTCAGAGAACGTATTCTAACTTTATTGAAGGCTTTTAGAAATCACTTGCACATGGAAGACAGGTTAGCTTGACCCTTATGATTCATTAGAAGGTGGCCTCACCTGCTTCCCCAATTCGGTAAACTGACCTCTGTTTCCAATGAGAATATTTGACATTACCAGTGAAGCCACATAACCTCTTTATAGGAGGAAAGCCTCACAGTTTATCAGGAACAGTTAAGCACATGTCACATTTCCCAGTGTCACAGACATGTGAATTTGGTAGAAAACTGTTGGCCCTCAAGGAATAGCTGTATATGTGACCTTACTCGCCATTCAGGGCATTTGATACATGTTACACAGTTTCTCATCTCTCTTAGACCATCTGTGTTGCAATCAAGTACCCGGTGTAATAGGTTAAGGGGGAATTCTTTGCTTAATGGCGATGTGACTTCTCTAGAAATGACAAATGTAATCATCACTGCAACCCTGGGGTGTTTTAAGAGAGGAAATTGCTGTAAAATCTTCATTCCAGTCCCAACTGGATCTGTGGTCTGTTTCAGAGCTAGTGTTTGCCAAACATTCTGGCTGCTGGGTCAGAGACCATTGTCTTTTCAGCGGCAGGGATGTAATTGGCCCCTCCAATGACAAGCTGTAGTGTAGAAGGCGGGTGCTGCACTGGACTACCAGTGGGAGGCAGCTGACCAGGGCCTACTGTACTTTCTTTTCGTGTCCTGCAGTCCTCACCTTTGGGGAAGTCTGTTTCTCTACAGATCTCTAGCTTTGTATAAGACAAAGATGTCTACAGAGGAATCCGTGGTGTCTCAGGTAGAAGTAGGCTGCAATGGGAATATTAGAGACTCCCAGCTCAGGATGCTTGTGTCACTGGAACCACCCCGACAGAGTGAGACTCCAGTGGACTCTGAGGCCTCTGCGTTTATGGAGCATCTAGATGTCAGAGACTCTCGCCCCCTTCTCTACTATATTCACCCACTCAATTGACAGGGCATCTGTTGGGTTCTGGGACAGCAATGATCAACAAGCCAGGGCAGGGCTGCCTGCATGAAGCTTTCAGTATAATGGTGGCAGTAGACCAGGGTTTTTCACTCTCAGCACTGTTGACATTTTGTGCTGGATAATTATGAGTTGCAGTGGGGAGGGGAAAATTGTCCTGGGCATTGTAGGGTGCATAGCAGCATCTCTGGCCTCCACCCACCTTTCCTGGCTGTGACAACCAAGCATGCCTCCAGACTTTGCCAGCTATCCTCCAGGAGGAGGTAGGGCAAGAGGTCGGCTGGTTCAACTAGGCTGAAATATAAGAAAACTAACAAAAAATATATGAATGTATCTTTAAGTTGTAGTGAGTATCACAAAGGAAACTACTACGGTACTAGCTGAGATAAAAAGTTTATAGAATTGACTAGATTAGATGATTATGCACAGTCTCTTTAAAGAGGTGATATTTAGGATGTTGATATTGAATATAGGAGTGTTCCAGAAAGAGCAATAGAGAGGCTAGAGAGACAAAGGTCATGTCAAGAAGGGCTTAGGGGGCTGTGATGGGAGTAGAGATTTTATTATAATTATAATGGAAGACTTGGGAGAATTTCAAGCAAGAAAGAGAAATGACTTGGCTTAGGTTTTAAGAGCCACAGATTTCCCCCTGCAGTGTATAGGATCTATTTGCATGGATGAAGTAGGGTGGAGGGTAAGTCAGCGTTTGTGTTCTCATTCTGCTGTGTGAAGGCTCTTTGTATGTTTGACTCATGTCAGGTGATCAGAGGGGATAGAAAGTAAAGGAAGAGAA
>VMDR010023124.1:0-15805 GCA_007922815.1 Macrotus californicus | reverse complement strand
GAATAATAAATGAGAGAAATTGGACTACTGAGAAGGAAAATCATAAAATGCTACTTAACTCTATATTTTATAGAACTAAAATGTACCAGTATTTTAATATAGTTGAAACTAGATTTCTCTTTATAAACATAGTAGGGAAAGTGTATGTTATCTGACTCAATGATACAGAACTGTTTTGTGAGGGAAAGCGACGGTGAGCAAACCAACCACAGTTCAGAAGTTTCAAGTTCAAGTTGCTTGCGACTGTGACCTCAGGTTATTGTGGGGTGTATAGGGCCGCAATGCATAGGGCTTTGCTGTGTAAGGTTTTGGCATAGTGTAGTTTTGCTTTTGTCTGTTACTGAAGAAAGTGCCAAACACGACTCCCCCTGCAAACGTTGGTCGTTGTGTGTGTGTTAAGGGTCATGGTGAGATGTGGAGCCCCCGCGGAACGCGCAGCGGAGGCTCGAGCCGTTGGAAGGAGCTTGGCAGACCGCAGCTGAATAGGAAGTTGAGCCCTCTCTTGGGAAGGCAGTTGCCAGAAGGTGCACAGTCACCTCTAGTCGCAGTTCACACTTACACATGTTTGGGGACTGTGTTTGCTAGCGTTTCAACTCGATGTTCTGGGGAAATTTGTTTCTGTAGAAATGCATTTCCGTTTTTTGATGGGGGTCTGTGGTTCGATTGGACCCTAGCCGAGTGAGCGCTCCTGTTGCCATTCTCTTGGTTTATTATTTGAAGTGAAATTTTGTCTGTTCAAAATAACACTCCTCCAACCAAAGGTCTCTGCATTTCAGACTCCACTGAGGTACACGAAGACTTTGCTGCTTCCCGTTGTTCTCGTTGTGTTTATCGCAATTTTCAGAAAGGTACGTGTCTCACGTAAGAGCTCTTTCCTGCAGTAAAACGTGTTCTGCGTCTGCATGGAGGCAGTACACTGGGCTGCATGCTCACCCGACAACAGTTTGGTATGGATTCATGGAAACCTGGTGTTTTCTTACTGATAGCCTTTGACGGGCATTTACCAGCCTTGAAAATGCTCTGCCGTCTGCCAGCGTCACAGACATGAAGAAGGAGGTGGCTCACGTGCTGAGTCCTGTTCATAAAAGACAAGATCAGAGACGCCCTGTCGGCCCAGACGCAGTTGTCTTTGCCTCTGTAAATTCTTGCCGATTTGCTTTAAACTTCCATGTGCTATTCCCCGGAAATCTTTAACGCAGGCCTTTCTGAGTCGTGTGTGGTGTTCACTGACTCCTGAGTCCAGCTGATTATTAATCAGAAAGAACAAGTAGGATGTTAACCAAGTATTGTGAAACTCAGTGACATGCTTGGACCGCCAGCCTGGCTTCGATAATGAAGCCCGCAGCCCGGACCGAAACCCGGGCAGGGAAGTTGCCGTCTTGACTAAAGAGCGGGTGTGATGGTCTCTCTTTTGTCTTTTAAGAACCGGTGAGCTTAACTGTAGGTGGTTTAAGAGAATGAATTGAGATTAGTCTGTAATAGCAAAATAGATAATTGACCCTGAGAGTTCTGATTTGTAGCTAGGGGTTTCTGTTCCAGCACAATGCTGTATGTCTGTAGAATGTTCACTACTATAATTATCGTTCACATTGCATACTTGGGCTTCCCCAAAGCATTTCACACGTGCGATTTCAGTTGGTTATTCGACAGCCCTGTGAGGTGCACGGACGTTATTATCCCCATTCTGACAGATGCAGAACGGGAAGGTCAAGGGCGTGGTTAGCGGCCTCGCAGTCTGTCCACTGACAAGCAGGGGAGAGTGAGAATCGGGCTGCGCACCCTCCCTCTCACGGGCGGCGTGCAGCTTCCAGTGCTGGGCTCTCAGCCCTTCTCCACTGGTGAGGGTTCGTCAATTTCTGCCGCGTGCCAGGCGCTCCGCTTCCTTTGCACTTCGGCATACTTTATGTGGGTCTGCACCCAGAAAGAAATGAAAAACACTGCATGTTGGCAGTCCAGATGCATTAGCAGACGGCCGTCTGGGTGGCTAGGTGGCAAGAACAATTCGATCGGGTAAAAGAAGTGGGGTGTTTGACTTAAGAAGAAAGATTTGAATGGAAAGAAGAGCGTTGTTTTCACACAGTTAAAAGCCTGCCACTTAGAAACAAGAGTACGTCCATTTTGGCTCCTGAGAATTATGGCCAGTTCCTCGATTCCGACCTTTGAACAGAATCGATCCGCCTGATCAGGAAGGTGTCATGGTTTCAGGCAGTGGCCAGGGGCTCCTTCCAGGAGCTGGACTAACACCTGTCAGCAGGTGGAGGACCTCGTACCAGGAGGGGCTTTCAGATCAGACGGCCTCCCGGGCGCTGCTAAACAGGAAGACACAGCGGCTCGTCGGCCGTGCTTCTCAGTCCGTGAGCCTGTTCCCCAGCCCCGTGGTCTGTGATGAAGGGGAGGCCTGGCCCACACCCTGGATGGTGGGAGTCACTGGCTCTGAATCGGGAGACCCAGCAGTGCTTCGCTGCCTTCCTGGGGGTCATTTACTCCATTCGAGCCTGTCACTCACTGACAAAGTAAGGACAGTAAGATGCGCCTGACCAGGGTCGCTGGGTGTTGGGTGTACTCGAGCTCTGTCCACATGTAAGATTATGTTGTTGTAACTGTTACTTTCTGGGCTATCTCTTGTCTCTATAGTTATATTTAAGTAAAAGTTTGAAAGTTTAGAAGACACTTCAATTAGAATTTTGCTTTTCCCGAAACAGCTATTCTAAAGTGTTTTAAAAAATCTATTTGCAGATTATTAGTGACATGTGGGGTGTGTTAACCAAACAGCAGACACATACAAGGTGAGTGTGCTGTTAACCACTTTGTTACTTTCTCCGCTTGTGATAAAGTGGGTGTCTAGAGTGCGTTCAGGACACAGTGGCGTGCTGTGCCCGCAACATTTGCTAACCGAGGTTTCCGATCGTCGTCACCCCCTCTGTGCTTTTCTCCTTTCTTACCTGTGCCGAGCTCAGCACGCCCATTAGTCCTGCCGCAGGTCCCGTGCGGCCCCGCCCACAGCAGCCCTGCACCGCACGATCTGCCCCTGAGGGACACGGCGCTGGGCGTCCCTCAGCAGGGAGAGTGAAGGGCCCTGTTGATGGATTCAGGACTCATGGACCGCCTGCTAGGGGACGCGCAGGGACTGTAAGACTGGACCCGTGCCTGACTTTTCTTGTAAAATAAGTTCCAGATGGAGCGCAGATTTAAATACAGGAAAAAGGAAACCTCGAAATTCACTGAGATTATTTGTATGATCTTAGGGTTAGGGAGGCCTTGTTAAGTATGACGGAACAACCTGTTAGCTAGAAGAAAAGATGACAGGGTCGACCAGATACAGACTTTGGTTTGGAAAGACACTGTAACTGTTGTTCGAAGAAAAATACAAATTGGGGAAAATATTTGTATTCTATGACAAAGAGCTAATGACCATCATATGTAAAGAGTTTCTACTAATAAAGAAAACACTAAGAACCCGTCAGGAAAATGAGTGAAGGGCTCGCTCATAAATAGCAGTTGAGTGAGACCAAACCAGATTCTCCTTTCCCTTCCCCACTACACCCCTGTCTGGCCGGCCCCCTTTGTGCTCCTCGCCTGCACACAGCACGGAGTCTCCTGCCTCTGCAGTTCCGCAGCGGTCGAGCCCCAGCCCAGGGCTGCGCCCCGTGCCCCACAGCCTGGCTCTGCATGGCAGCTCCTCCAGTCCCTACCTGAACGTCCCCTCCTTCAGGAAACCCTTCCTGACCATCATCTCACAGTAGACTCCTTGTCTCTTCGGAGTGCAGGCCTTCTGCAGGGAGCGTTTCCATCGGGCACCCTTGATTCCTCATGTTACCTGGAGTGTACTTGCGTTAAAGTAGGAAGATTGGCGTGTTTCCTTGTGCACAGGAAGGAACTGGAAGGATGAAACCCATAGGGAGGAAGAGCGTGGGATAAGAGGGTGGGGGAAAGGAAGTTTCAGCTCTACTTCCAGGCTTCCGTCAGACTTTGTGGCGGGTAGAGAATGTTCAGTGTATGTGTCTGTATTTTCTCTTATAACTTGAATGTACACAGCCTTCTATATTGTTCTCTTACCTACAAACGTCTACCAACAAGCAGTAAATTGTCCCACATGCCCCAGAGACAGTCCTTGGCGTCATTTAGAGACAGTGTGCTGTAGCTGTGCCCTAGTGTCCACGGGGAGCCTTTGGGGGCTGGGGAGAAGGACAAGACTTCGGTACGTAATGCCAGGCTGTCCTGACACTGGAGGTGACACTGCTCCTGAAGAGCCGGCAAGGGTCGCGCAGGTTGCGGAGTTACACGGGTTCCGGCTGTGACCCGCAGCCCAGGGAGAGGAGGGTGGGACTGTGCGCGGAAGCAGAGCGCTCCCCTGGCAGTAGCTCGGCTGTGGGAGTGAAGCTTCACCTCAGGTAGGGCCAGAGCCTTCTTGACTGGAGACTGGCATGCTGACACTTCATTTTGTCTAAATGCCACAGTCACATGCCGTGTGAGAAGGGAAGGGGGCAGTGGCAGAGACAGTCTCACGACCAGATGTGGAGTCCAGGACCCTCTTTGTTTGCTGTCCTCCCCTTCAACGTCTGTGTGAGGGCGCAGGGCCCTCTCCCTCTTGTTCCTGCTGTGTCCAGTGTTGTCGGTGCACAGGGGCCTGAGTCGGGTGGGTTTGCACCCTGGAGTCCCGAAGGGTTCATCTCAGTAGGGAGAGACAGATGACGGTCAAGGACACCAGTGAAATGTTCTCTGAGAGGAGGTAAACCAGGGAGACGAAGTGGAAGGAATTGAGGAGGGGTCGCTGACTGCGGGAGTCAGGCGCCTCTCGGAGGCTGGAAGGAGCAGCGTCATCCTCCTGTGATGGGGGCTTGGTGCTCAAGAGGGACCGAGGTTGCACAGGAGCTTCAGGGATGAGAAGTGGGGACCAGCTTGGGAAGACCGAGTGTGGCGTGTTCAGGATTGGAGAGTTTGTTGCAATCACAGAACCACCACTGGGGGTTTCGGTACAGGTGTGGCCTGCCTGGATTCCCGTTGCCCACACCGCCCGATGTGATGCGACCTGCAGGGCCAGCTCGGAGTGGGGAGGGGCCCTCTGAGCCCACCTCCTCTCAGGAAATTCAACCATCCAGCAGAGCGAAAGAAGGGATTTTGAGGCTCTGTGTTCCAGAGATGCTGCTGAAAAAGATCTCAGATGTGGGTACCCGTTCATGAGGAGCTGAGGGGCCTGCGTGGGTGCTGGGCAGGCCTCGCAGTCCCTCTTCCGTCCCCGCCCTGCCGGAGGCCACCAGCAAGGTGGCTGACATACCACGGCATGCAGTCAGATCTGCAGTACATGTAGCTTCATAGTCCCCCCCCCCCATAAACTGCCTTAAAAAATTGTAGCCCCAGTTTTGGTTTGTAACTTTTATAGTTGTTTTGATTTACACACATGTGCCCTGAGGGAATCTTACATAAGTTGTAAGACCTCATAGTTGTAAGATAAAAATGCAAATAATTGAAGTAACTGCCTCTACAGTGATTTAATAGCATTTTTTTCCATTTCAGGAAACACCAGTTTGATCACGGAGAGGTAAAGACGTAATGTTACTACAGTACACCTACTTCAGTGTTTGCACGTGTTTGGGCTTTTCTTCTAGTTCTGGCCCCTGTGTCTATTAGTGGGTGTCACTAGTCACCTTCCACATTGGCCTGTGTGTGCTCGTAGGAGAATACTACAGACATGTCCGTCCTTTGTTAAGCAGGAAGCACCTCTGGCCCTCTGTGATCATCCTCACAGTCCTAGCAGGTTATTGCTGGGGCCCCGGAGAGGCCGGGGAGTGTCCTTTGAGTGACCAGAGATACTTTCCTCTCTGCTCCCCCAGCCTGGGGCTCCGGAGATGTGAGCTCCTCCCGTCTCCTGGGGACTCGGCCTGGTGTTTTGTTTTGTGTTGTGTTTTCTCCCTTTGTTTCTTTTTAAATCGAGGCATGATTGACATATCACATTATATTACATATGGTTTCATGTGTACAACACAGTGATTTGGATGTGTGTGCACCGCGAAATGATGAACACCGTTAGTCTAATTAACATCTGTCACCATACTTAGTTGCACAAGTTACTACATTTCCTTCTGACGAGGCCGTTCTAAGATCTGCTGTGTTGGCGAAAGCATGGTGCCTGTGGTTGACAACACTGTGCCGCGTATTTCAGCTGGGTTCTGGTGGCCGCTTCGAGGCGGAACTCTGGGCTCTGCCACAGAAGTCACTCGTGGTTCCCGGACTCCCTCTGTGCTGGATGGGCGCGCCCAGGGTGTACAGAAGTGGGGGCTCCCCGACCACGGGCGTGGTCCTGAGCAGGGCTGCAGACCCGCTTGCCTTAGCGATTGTATAATCTTAGCCCTCTACTAAAATGGAGAAGCTGGAAAGTGAGTTTTAAGGCTTGTTTATTTCCAAAATTCAAGTGTTGTCACTAAGAAAAAGTGACCTGTATATTCACCATTTTAATGATACAGTCGTGAACTTCACAGACCGTAGGCGTCAGAACGGTCTCCCTTCTCTTTCAGCTGGTCTACCATGCCTTGCAGCTGATGGCGTACACGGTGCTGGGCGTCCTCATCATGAGGCTGAAGCTCTTCCTGACACCGCACATGTGTGTGATGGCCTCTCTGATCTGCTCGCGACAGGTGAGGCGGTGGCTGCGTGGGTGTTGTGGCTGCTGCGATCGGGCCGCAGCGCTCCTTACCGAGGGGCCCAGAAACAGTGTCAGAGCCCTCAGCGTTCTTTAAGTGGTTGCCATTAAAGTCCTTCCTGGGTCTGTGCTAATTATTCCTAAGCAATGGCTTTAAAAAGCCCACAAAAACTCCTAAGAGCTGATCATTTTCTATTCTTCTGACTTCTAAAATAGTCCCTGCCGAGCAACAAACCATCAGTGTCATGAATTCACGAGTGATTACTGCAGATGTTGATAGAAGGCAGAGCCTAATTGTAGAAATAATTTTTTGTTTTGACATTCGTCCCACAAAGAATTCTAACAATTGAGTTCAAGTTGTACGTACTTTCAAATTACATGGTCTTTCAGTATTAAGCTGTAATTCTTTTTCATTGAGTATACGTGTGCATACCAGTGTGTGCTCAGTTTTAATGTTTTACCCGAAAACTGAGCTGCAGCCATTTGGCTACTCGTGGCCGACCTTCCCCAGACACCTGCCTCCTGGCTCTGTGGTCACAGACTTACGGCTTCCAGGTGTCACCTTTTCATCAGTCAAGGACACAAGGTGCCACAGCAGAATTAACAATAGTGACTAAGTATCTAAGCCACTCTCTGGGGATGAGGGTTGAGTGGTAAATGCAAAAGTCCAAAAGCAAAAGTTTCCGTATGTGTCCTCAGGAGACAGTCTTTAGGAGAGAACAGTGGAGACAAAGTGTTATTACTGAGAGCAGACTGTTTGCATATGGAAAAGAATAGCCAACCTCAAGGTTCCCGGGCAGCTTGTGGTCCAGTTAGAGCGGCCGATGGAGGGTGCGGTGCTGTGCCTGGCTCCTCCAGGCCCAGAGCAAAGGAGGCTGGCTGGGAGCTTGTCCCTTCAATCCCACCAGCAGTGTGACCCATGAGCACAGATGCCTGGGCTGGCCTGGTGGTGCTGGAGGCTGGCGTGCACGGAGCCCACACCTGGAAGGACCCTGCACCTCGCTTTGTGCTCTGCTGCTGCTGTTCTGATCTTTTTAATAATCTTTGAACGAGGGGCCCCGCATTTTCATTTTGCAGAGAGCCTGGCCTTGCCTGGCTCTGGGAGTAGAGCAGGTGAGGAAGAGCTTGGCTTTAACCCAGTTTGAATCATCACCGTCTTGTGGAAGGCTGACAGTGGGATGTTTTGCTTGCTAGGGTCGTTGCTTCTGGAACTTTCCCTAGGTTAACTAATGCTTTCCCTGGGGCGCTAGCAGAGACTGCCCGTCCTCTGGGGAGAACTTGTGCTTACTGGATACACGTTGCTCTCTGCTAACAGTCACCCGTGTGTCTGACTTGGTTTTAGCTGTTTGGATGGCTCTTCTGCAAAGTGCATCCCGGGGCTGTTGTTTTCGCTCTGCTGGCGGCAATGTCGGTACAGGGCTCGGCAAATCTGCAAACGCAGTGGAACATCGTCGGGGAGTTCAGCAACTTGCCGCAAGAAGAGCTTATAGAGTGGATCAAATATAGCACTAAGCCAGGTAAAACAGAGTTATTTTTAGGAGTGTTTTTCCCAAGTCTTGCATGCCACTGTGAAGTCCTAAACCCGCGTAACTGCCAGTAGTCTTCCTCTTCCTAACCAGTGCTGCTTGCAGAGTATCCAGAAAGGGGGGGATGTCAGTCTTGCTTAAGTGCTTCGCAAAGGAAAGGCTATGCAGTTTCTTCGTAATTAATGTTGCTATTTTCCTTAAATTCTAATTTTTTCAAAGTTTTACATGCCACAGTTTAAAATAATTTTTATGCTTATTTTCATGATGGATTTTTACTCTTAGTCCTTCAAATTCCTTCTTGAAGCGAACTCATGGAATCTTTATTCACGTTGAAGGGAAAGGTGGTCATTTGAGTATCACACGACTGTTAAATCATCTTCAGAATTTTTTGGTGTTATAAAAATTTCTTAGTCTGACACTTCTTTCCTAGAATCAGGAAAGACATCCAAGGTGTTACACACACACACACACACACACACACACATGCACATACACAAGTTCTCAGTGGTGGGATGAGACTGCCTTCCAAAGAAAGTCGCTCACCCGGGCTTGGCTGTCGCCTGCTACTGTGCTAGCCTTGGACTTCCTCCCGGTTCTCGCTGAGACGTGCTTCCTGCTTCACAGACGCAGTGTTTGCGGGGGCCATGCCCACCATGGCCAGTGTGAAGCTCTCCGCACTTCGGCCCGTTGTGAATCACCCGCACTATGAAGATGCAGGTTTGAGGTTAGTACAGAATTGTCACGTTGTTCAGCAAAATACCAAGAAGGGTTTAAAAACAGAAATGGTGGTGAGCTGCGATTTGTGGAGTTGGGGGAGGAACGCTGAGATAAAATGCCAGGTGAGACACAAAACTGCTGCGGCTCCCGGGGGCAACACAGCCACCGCCTTTGGATCCTCTGGTCTAGGGGGAAGCAGCAGGAGTCCCCGCGGGCCGGTCCTCAGTAGGTCAGCAAGGGCTCCAAAACGTGCCGCATCTCAGCCATCATCAACCTCAGGTTCCCGGAAGGGCCATTATGGTTTTCTCATGGGCCGTTCTCCTTGAATTCTCAGGAGTCAGTTGAAATGGAATCCCATTCAGAGAGCGTTTTATTCTGGTTTTCACCAGTATAACCTGTTAGAATGATGAGGTATTTTTGACTATTTTTTCATAAACACATAAAGTATATTCTCTTTGAAAGGAAATAGATTTCATTTTTGTGCAATTTCTAAGGAAGGTCAGATTATTAATTTCCTGAGAGGTGAATCCCATTAATATGTTATTTTGTCTAACAGTAGGACATAACAATTTATAAGTAAAAAATTTTTCAGTAAAAAAATCAATTCTGGCAAGCTAATTTCCAGAGCAATTATTTTGAGTAAATTTAGCTTTTAAAAAGTCCAGGAATAAAATGGAGAGCCACTGAATGCTGATTGTTCTTGGTATGAAAGTTGGGCCCTTACGGCTTTAAAGGTGTCCCATGGTTTGTTTGTGCAGCTCTTTCCTGCCCACACTCAGGGAGCCTTGCTCTTGTTTCTGATAGAGGGATCGATAAAGAATTTAAAACAAAAGCAAGCAGACAGAAAGCCAGCTCAAGTGTGGCAGGCCCTCCTCCCAGGACTCGGGGCCACTTCTGCCCTTTCCTCTGGCCTCCCTCCCTGATGCCCTGAGGACCCCCTGCAGTGTGTCCCGACCACCAGGGTCTTCCGTGCCATCTTTCTCCTGGTCCCGTTCGGCGCTTCCTTCCAAACAGGAGGATGACAGCCTCTTAACCCCAACCATCTTCTCCCCAATTGTTTTCCTTTGAAGAGCCAGAACGAAAATCGTGTACTCAATGTACAGCCGGAAAGCAGCCGAAGAAGTGAAGCGGGAGCTGGTAAAGTTGCAGGTGAACTACTACGTCCTGGAGGAGTCCTGGTGCGTGCGCAGGTCCAAGTGAGTAGCCGCCCCGCCCACGGTCGGCGCGGGAGGCAGGAGAGCGGGTCCTGTCTCACTGTGGCTGCGAAACGAGGCCGTGGGAGTGAGACGCGGATCGCGGTTAGCAAAGTGTAGTGGGAAAAACTTTAAGGTGATTATTTGAATTGGAGTTTTTTCTTTTGTAGTCATTACAAACATCCCTTTCCTTTATAATGATCTGCACGTGTACACTTTTCTTAAAGGTATTATATAGGCACTGACCGGTAATTTCTTGAATTATTCACATTCGCCTGTTTTTTAAATCTTTTACTTCAAGTGGAATGTATTTCTTTCAAAAGACGGGTAGAGTCTGAGACCGAATAACAGAGAGTCTTGTGGCAGCAGTGGAAGCCGGGCCTTCACCCCAC
The DNA here is from genome assembly GCA_007922815.1 of Macrotus californicus. Classification (NCBI taxonomy): domain Eukaryota; kingdom Metazoa; phylum Chordata; class Mammalia; order Chiroptera; family Phyllostomidae; genus Macrotus; species Macrotus californicus. Next base: position 5,340 of record VMDR010023124.1, on the reverse strand, counting down.
TCAGCCCTGCCCTGCACCATGACCGCTGGGGGTCGGGCGCAGCCAGCCCGAAGCATCTCTCTTGCTGTTTCCCCTCTTACTTGGCTGGGAAAATAATGAGCTTTTCTCAGACCTGTATGCTCGTGGGTTTACAGTTGTAAAAAGGTCTCTTTTCTCAGAGGTGTTCACTAGGCAGAGAGGAGCAGCAGGAATCAATGAGCGCTTCAAAGCTGACGTGAGTCCCACAGCTGACCGCTGTGGTGCACCCAGGTGACAAGGCGACAGGTGACAGTAGCTGGCTGTTGAAACCCCAGAGCACCTGCTGCAGGGGGAGCACAGATACGCAGTTTCCCCGAAGTCAAGGACATTTTATGGAGTGCTGTTATTTTATTAATTCTCACTCTTTGTTAAAAAGAAGCCTTCAGGAGACTGCTGTATCTGTGGCTTAATCATCTAGTTCACCGCGCATTTCAATCTCACACAAGGGTGTTGAGACAGAATAATTAGATGTTCGCTTGGGAGTAAAAATAGTTCTGTGACAGTTTGTCTGCCAGCATTGCCCACGAGGAAACCCAGACAGTTGTGGATTGTTGAACGGTTTTCTGTGAATGTTGCAGGTGACTTGTACTGAATCAGGATCTATAGAAAATATTATTGTTCTTAGAGTCACAATTCAGAAAATGCCCTAAGTCCTTTGGAACCCAAGAGTGTATGTGAAATTCATACATTCACTGTTAGTTAACCTGGTTGTGTAGACTTAGGACAAAACAGTTGTAAGCTTCTCCCATGGTAATTTTCTGAGGACGTTGAACAGTGGGCTGACACCTGCCATCAGAAGTGCTCGATCCCTACCCGCAGTGGTGACTGCCTGGCCTCCTGGTCCTCTCTGCACTGCAGCTCTGCCAGCCCGAGACACCTGTCAGTTGCTGGAGCAGAAACGTCGCATTTTGTGACCTTTCCCCCCAAGCTAATGATGAGCCTTGGTTCAGGATTCTTCACTTTTCCCCTGGGCCCTTGTATAGAGTTCTGAATCTGTGGGAATCGCAGAGGCTGAGGGGTTTACGTTCTGAGACGTAGAAGGAGAGCCCAGGATTTGCCTGACTTGTGGTTTCCTGTTCTGATGGCAGAGTGCTGCTTTCTGCACCCGGGAGGGGTGAAAAGACACCTTCAGGAAGTGCGGCAGGTCACAGGCACCCTAGGCAAAGTCAGCAGTGAGTTAGCTGGGTCAGAGCGAGTCTGAGAGCTGGGGGTGGGGGAGTGCTGGATTCCCCACCAGGACCTTGATTCGCCCTTGTCCTGTTTGTTCCAGCAGGAGTGGAGAGGGAGGGAGAGAAGGAAGGGATTTTCTCTAATCTGGTATCCTCACTCAGTCACTAAAACACTCTCCATCTACTTCGAGATTTAGCCAGGCTGACAATAAATCTTGGAAACCTCAGACAGGTGGATTCTTCTTAGTCCTTGAAACAAAGCACACACTCTGCCTTCTGTCCTGCTGGGGAAGCTGGTGGGGAACTCGGAGATGAGGACAGGGAAGGAAGACCAGCACTTAGTGCCTGCCTTTGCAGTGGGGAGGGTGAGTTTCTCACAGACTTGCCACCGCCCAGGCCCTCACCCACGGTTCGGTCATGCCAGCCCGAGACACCCGTGTGCCACTGAGACAGAAAGATACATCAGAACAGGGGAACAAGTGGGGACCTCCCATAGGAGAAGAAAGGGAAGAGAGCAGTGCTGACCCAGGGTTCAGCCGTGCCCACTTCGGTGAGCCCTAGATTCGTGTGGTCTCATTTACAAGTGGCTTAATTGTATGGCTTGGTTATTCCTTAAATACTTGACATCCTGTGTTTAAATACGCACACGAAAAGGCACTCAAATGCAAGCTGTGGATGAGCTTTGAATTAACTATTCCTTTATTCTCCGTTCTCTGCTTTCTTTCTCATTAATCCCAATAATAGAGTTGACATGAAATTAAAGTACATGAATTCAGAAGAAATTATTCAGGTTTTCGCTAATGCTATGTGAAGCTGTAGCTGGCTGGCATGCGGAAACTTCAGGAATTCCGATCAGGATGAGGGATGTTGCGCTTAGGCAGGCAGAGCGGCGGAACTCAGGAGCCGGGTGGTTTGCTGCTTCCTGTGTGTTTGGTGCTCCGCTGCTACTGGCCGGCAGTGTGGTAACTGTGTGGCCTTGGGACGCAGGAGAAAATTAGAAGGTAGACAATCCAAGCCCGTCCCGTCATGTGTGTGCTCCGTGTCAGCCGGGGCATGCAAAAACGTGCACTGAACACCCAGCCCAGGAACACCCACTGGGAACCATTTGCGAAGACAGTTTGATGCAGGCGGTGTGGAAAGTGCAGAGCCCCTTGTCGTAGCAATGGTTCCGCTTCCAGAAGCTTAGCTTGCAGAAAGAGAGGCCCAGGGATGTTTGTGTAAGTGTTGCTTTATTACGGTAAAGTGGGGAACAGTTAAAATACCCATCCACAAAAGAGTGGTTAAACACTGTCGTACGGTATGTAGGAGTACGCGCAACAACTAGAAAAGGAGGTAGGTCTTACGGCATGAGATGGAGTCCTGGGATAATCCCGTTTCTATGAGAACGGCCAGGAGCAGCCGTGTCGATGTGAAAGCCGGTGCCCGTGTTTGTGTGCGCGTGTCTCTGAACGCAGACGGAGAAGGCCAGCGGACGCGTGCTGGGCCCTTAACCGAAGTCCCCGCAGAGGGCGGTGCTGCAGGGGGCCCTGCGGTTCAGGGTTTCGGCCTTGCTAGGTCTCTTTGGACACCTTTTGGATGACTGACTCCCTTTCCATTCAAGGTGGTACCATAGTGCCGCCTCCTGGTGGAGGGCAGGGCAGGGCAGGGGGCTGCTACTGGGAACAGGAGGGCCTGGCGGAAGGGCTTCTTCTCTTACGAAGGAGGCGGTGCAGCTGTGGCAGAACATAAGCAGTTGTCAGAGGTCTGTACTTTTTCATTGTATTTTTCTGTGTTTTTAAAAGTTTTCTCAAAAAGCAAACAAGAAATTGTGAACTTCTATTCACCTTTTCTGCTTTTATGGACATTTGGGAGAGTCCAGGCTAGTGGTCATGTAAGAGTGTCCCGCCTGTGGACTCACCCGACTCATTCCTCGTGACCACATTCAGTGTGGCAGGCGTGGACGAGCAGGTGGTGCGTGCTCCCCGCTGTTGAGGCTGCCACTCTGATCTGGCATTGGTGGCAGGGGTCGAGCACTTGACTGAAGTGCTGCATGCGTTCCCCAGCTCTCCAGTTTAAGGAGAGGGGTGTCCTCTCTAGTCAGTGAGAAATCTGTAGAGTGATGCTGAGAGGCCGTGGGTCCTCCTCTTTCTCAACAGCCTTCCGCCAGGTATGCTGTGCATCCGGTTTTTGTTCTTCCCTGAGTCAGTTATTACTACGTTAGTGGTCATAACTAGCTAGGGAAGGTGGGCTTGAAAATAGTGTGTCACTGATTAGTGGGTGTGAGAATGGATTTGCTAAATAGTAAGTGGGCCAGGAGCTGCTTAGGTGATCTATAATATCTGGAAAAAATTAAAATGAAATCTTTACCTTCCACCACACAGAAAAATTTAATTCTAGATGAGGAATAGCTATAAATGTGAGAAACAAAATTCTGAAACTTTCACAGGAGAATATACAATGCATATTTTCACAACATTGTGATAGGGAAGAATTCTTTAAAGAAGACATAAAAATCATAAGCCCCAAAAGAAAAGACTGACATTTTGAAGTATAACATACAAATCCTCAATCTACAAAAAAAAAGAAAGAAGAAGAAATTGTGAACCCTAGCCAAAGCCAACAGTTCTAGATTTAAAATAAATGGAACAGTTATCTTGAAGAACTTACTGGGACAAATACCACATAATACAAGTTTTACTACTATTCTTTACGCACATACGTTGCTTTCAAGATTGAATTGTGTGTTTAGTTTAGATGAGAGCTTAACACGACCGGGTTTTCTTGAAGTTGACTCATTCTGGAATACAGCTGATGGGAAATTGCATAAACGGGAACTGAGTGTATTTGCTGATTATGATTTTTTAAATTAATGTATATATTACCTCTTCCTCTGTGCTGAGCTCGATGCTAGGCACCACCTACCCCCCCCCCCCGCCCCCTGCCCCCGACCCACACAGCACAGCCTCGAGTGGGACTTCCTGCTGCAGCTGTGGGACTGAGGCCGAGCCAACTGCGCACGTTCCTGTGTGTGGCAGGGAGCCGGGGCAGATTTAGCCACGTCACTCGTGGTTCGCAGGTCTTTTTCTTTCTCTAGAGTCACCTTTGCTGCGTTCACCTTGTTCTAAGGAGGACTTTATGGCAGCTTACACAAATGTGAACAACTGTGATGAGATCTTTTTAAAGCTTGGTAGGAAAAAATGACAGGAGGGCGGGGATGGAGACCACGTGCTCTGCCCTGTGTGTCCCCTGTTGCATGCCGAACTCGGTCCCTGACCCAGCGTGCCCCTCCCCAGGCCCGGCTGCAGCATGCCCGAGATCTGGGACGTGGAAGACCCCGCGAACGCCGGCAAGCCTCCCCTGTGCAACCTCCTGGTGAAGGAGTCCGAGCCTCACTTCACCACGGTGTTCCAGAACAGTGTTTACAAAGTCCTAGAAGTCATAGAAGAATGACCGCCGCCCCCGAGAAGACAGCCATGATGGCTGTGATGGTCTGCTAACAACTCATGCCTTGTTTTTAATTCAGATCCCAAAAACTTTTATAGGTAACTGTTTTCAAATGGAAAATGTTTTACTTGGTCAATTTGAATGTCATTCTGATTGTGAAAATATGTATACCATTATCAATCGGGTACTGTTTCAGTGCACCCCTTAAAATTTGCTATGCAAATGAGTATATGCTTGTCTTTGACTTAATTAAGTATTTGTGCTAAAATGAGCAAAGCTATCTGCCTACCAAACGCGCTGGGTCACGGAGGACGGCACGAAAGTACAGTCAGTTCTGAACTGTGGAGGGGCCGATTTTACAGTGCACGGACTGTTGATGCCCCTTTGCTTTTGTCCCTGCCCCTGCTCTTGTCTTTGGGACATTCTACTGATTATTGTGAGCTCCTCAGTCACATCGGTCCCTGTCGTCAGGAGCAGACGGGGCCGACAAGGGTGTTTGCTCTGTGGAATTTTCTGTTTATTTCTCTCCTGTTCTTCTGTTCTCTGTTCTTGTTGACGACAGGACATGCTGTTGTCCACCCAGACTCTTGGACCTAGTGGTCAGGGCCAAACTCCTGTGCCGGCCAGCAGTGTGGCATTAACGTGGCACCTCTCTCTCTCCCTCGCCCGCCCCCCCCCCGCCCCCTGCTCCCCCCTTCTTCCCTGCCTCCCTCTCTCCCTCCCTCTCCCA
>VMDR010023123.1:0-15795 GCA_007922815.1 Macrotus californicus | reverse complement strand
TGGGGTAAAGTGCCCCTGTTGTACCTTCAGAAATTTATTAATTCCTCTGTATGTATTAAAAAATGCCACCATTTCTAAATCACTGAGGTTTGGATGTATGATATTTTGAACCATGTCTGTGGAAGACTTACGGACTTTGTTAAATTGTTCCAGTAACAAGCAAGAGCTCTGAGCTATCAACAAGATTTTTATTTTACCAAGGGTAAATCTGCTACACAGGCTTGGGTAACCTTCCCTGTACAGCTTACCAGGTACCAAGCCTCATGGGAATTTCCCCAGCTTGCATTCTGAGTGAGGAAGCATGATACAGTAGTCTGGTGAACGGGCTTTGAAATCAGAAAAACTGACTTTAAATTCTGGTTCTGCCGTGTTCAATAGGTATGACTCTGGGTAGGTTTCTTTATCTCAAAGAGCTGTGAGCTGAAAATGAGATACAGTAGGCACACACATATATGAAGTATTTAACACAAAGCCCAGCACATAGAAAACATTCAATAAAGGCTAGTTCCTGTTAGGTGGTGTTATTTTTAGTAATTGCCACCTCTTTCTTGTTTGGACTGGCTAGCTGTTATAACTGGGCCACTAGAAAAGAGATTTGTTTGCTTAAGAAATCAGCAGGTTTCTTGAGGATCCAAGGAAAATCGCAAGTTTAACCATGTTCTGATACTCAACCTGTGATACCTGGAAATTAAGTTGGAAACACAGTAAGGTCCCTATAGCAGCTCTCAACCAAGGACCGGTGTATCTGGTGCATCACTGAACACGTACCAGTCATCAGTCTTTCCTTTGTTTGCTGGGGGAAGGGCTGCCCTGTTCAATTTTATACTCTGTCAGAGAAACTGGGGCACTAATGTGATTGCTCACTCTGTGATGCTGAGCTATTTTGAAGTATCCTTTCTAATTGACTTGAGGCAAAATTGTGAAGTAGTCATTTGTCTCTGTCACTCCAGTCCTTCTTCCTCCCCTGGCTCCACTCTCCCTTCCCCCTCATCCCTCTGTCCATGAATTCCTCCTACTTCATATCACAGATGAGCTGAAAAATGGCTTAAAAGGTTGTCCCTTTTAGGGACAGTTGTGCTTTAGAGGATGCTGAAGAATTAAACAAATACTTTTCTAAGGATAGTGTTTCAGATATTGCAGGCCAGTCAGAGAGAGAATTTTGGGGAGTTATCCTGGGAAGCCTTCAGTTCAGAGGGCCTTCTCAGCTGGTTCTCAGCTGAAAAAACATTGTGGCATTGAAACAGAGGAAAGTCTACCACAGCATTTTCCAAGGTGCGGTCCATGGGCTGTTAGTTGGTTTAACTATTATCAGATACTTTTAAGAGACTCTGCCAATAACAAAGTTATAAAGGTTTATATGATGTAGAGATTCTCAAAACTTAACAGGATCGGGTTGAAAGGTGCTTTGAACTTCCAGGGGCTTTTAGCATGTAGCATTTTTTCATCTTATTTGATTAGCTATCTCCCTCTTTTAATTTTTCATGAAGCAACTTCAGCATTTATGGGACACAGAACATGCTTTATAGAGCACAGTCTAGTCCATCTCTCTAGGGCAATGAGTAAACTGAGGCAGGGAACAACATAGTAATATGCTCATAGTAACCTGTCGAGCTGATTACAGAGGCAAGACTGGAAAGTGGACTCTCTGACTCCACAACATGCTCAAAAACCCTACTTGCTGTTATGGATTTAATATCTGTCTTCCCTGCTGGATTGTGTGTACTGTCCAGCAGGACCTTTCAGTCTTCTGCTCATCTCTGCATCCCTAGCACCTAGTACAGTCCCTGGCGCATGGTGGTTGAACCAGTACTTATTTGAATTAAACTGAGATTGTTCATGGGGATGAGCATGTGTTGTCTGTTCCTCTCTATGTCCACTCCTTCCCCTCCCAGCCTGCCCCCTACTACATTGCTACGTGTGAAGGGGTCAGGGCCAAGTTCCATACTTACACTGAGAATACGTGGTCCCACTTCCGCTGACACTGAACCTGTTGAGGTGCAGTCTGTGTGTAACCACATTCTTCTGGGGCTGGAACAGGACAATGTGCACCTTGGGTGCAAACAGGCAGCCCAGGACCACGAAGCCGCTTAGGCTAACGGATATGCACATGGTTGTCGTCTGCACCTATAAGAATAAGTTGCCCAGTTAAGTGTCTGGCTGTAAATTCTATCAGGAGGCCAACTAAAGAGAACACTGAAAAAAAGACCAAATTTAAAAAAAACCCAAGTCATTCACAGTTCTGTTCTTATTATAAGCAAACCAATGCAGCAATTATTTTGGATCTTCCAAGTCTGAGACGTTCGTGGAAATGTTGCTTAGGATTTGTAAGCAAACACTGTTTATGTTGGGTGCTCCTGAATGTTTGCCAAGACTTCACATTGATTTTCATGTTTTGTTTGTTTTTTTCTTTATATTTGTATAAAGATATTTCTGCAGCCCTGGCTGGCTGGCTCAGTTGGTTGGAGCATCATCCTGTACAACACAAGGCTGTAGGTTCGATTCCTGGTCAGGACACATACCTAGGTTACGGGTTCAATCCCCAGTCTGGACATGTACGGGAGGCAACCAGTTGATGTTTCTCTCTCTTTCTCTCTCCCTTCCTCTCTGTCTAAAATCAATAAGCATATCCTTGGGTGAGGATTATTTTTTAAAAGATATTTCTGCACAATCAGTGAATTCAGAATCTTAAATAGTAAAATGCCAATATTCAGTGAGGAACTGATCAGATTGCTGATGGTTTTAATCAGTTTGGCTTGTTTAAGGTTCACTACATTAGGAACAAATTTGGGCCTTTTACATTTTCCTAACTCTCATACTGGGAACTCTGCCTACTAGATCCTGGTTTTCCTAGTCAATACTGGGGGACATTATCAACTTTCTTCTGCCACCCATTCTTTTAATTACTTCATTGGCATCTCTCTGGAATTTTGATATATCAGATACTCACTGCTGAATGGATTTTGTTCTCTAGCCCTGACAGATAACTTTCACTTTCTTTCTCTTTGCTTTCCCTGAAAGCATACCTCAGAACTAGGTTTTATCACCTCTGCTTTTTGTTCTCTTGCTGTTACTCTTCACCTTTGATTTCATCATTAGTTCTGGCTTCAGCTCTCACAGATTTTTTTTGGAAAAATCCCAAATTGGATTCCACATATTTTATCACTTTTAGTGTTGAAAAATGGAAATTAATTATTTCTTCTATAAGTTTGTACTCAGAGTAGCTATGGTAAACCCTAGAGTAATTTTAGATTTCTTTTTTCTTTTTTCCCCAGACAATGCTATTACGAGAAAACATAATTCCTTATAACTTCAAGTGTCCAATTTTCTTCTTTAATCAAGGAAAGCTGAAGACTGAACAGTGAACTGGAGAAGCCACATAACTTTAGAAGGCTTCGTTCTGCTCTTGATAAAGAAAAAGTTCAGTTTAGATTTGTAGCATAATTCTGCAGACTCTAGTTTCACTATCTGTCTATTGTCTATCTATCTATCTATCTATCTATCTATCTATCTATCTATCTATCTATCATCTATCTATCTATCCTTCCTTTTCCCTTACCCTAGGACATTTTTCATTGCTTTCTAGAGAGAGAAAGGAAGGGAGAGAAAGAAACACTGATGGAAGAGGGAAACAATGATTGATGCCTTCTGCATGCACCTGGATGTGGATAGTACTCACCTGGACCAGGGATGGAATGCGCAACTTTGTTATGCGTCATAACTGGGAATCAAACCTGAAAACCTTTTTGTTATGAGAAGACACTCCGACCAATTGAGCCTCAACGTCTGGGGCTAGTTTTACTTTAAATGCTCAAAACACTGTTAGTATTTTAAAGCACTTGTCTCCCTTAACCAGTCCAGTGCCCTTCAACTTGGCCCTACGTTGCAAGCTCCTTTCTCTTTTGTCAGCTTCTCAGAAGAGACTCTCCCATCCCTGATGTAAAAGCCTTGATAAGTCATATCCGTACTATTTACAGTGAGTCCAATTCCTGGCATAACTTGTTTTTACATATATGTATAATATGACAGTAGAACTGTACTCTTCCTGCCTTGGTTTTGGCTGTGGAGCCAATATGAGAGATAACAGATATCAGAGCGAGCGTGAAATAAGTTCAAATGTACAAATTTAAAGGAAACCTTTTCCGAAATGCTTCTATAAGACTTTAAAAGGACAGAGGAGAAGAGGCTTTTATGAGGGAACTATATTGAAAAAAGATGTGCTGCATGCCCTATACCCTCCAAGCCCCTGGCGGGGGAGTGGGGGTGGGTTGTGCCTAGCTCATCATGTAAATGCTAGAGAGGATTTAGAATTTAGATTTCTGGCCACTCACAGAAGGTTTGAAGTTTTTCTGCAGGAGGAGGGTGCTCTCTGGCTTGGGGCCTGATTCCTGTAATTGAAATCTAGAAGGTGAGAAAAGCTAATTACCTTTGGAGCAGAGCACAAGGACTTGCTCTTTCACTGTAAGAATTTACCAAAGCAAAGGATATGTGAGTGGTATTCATGGACAAAAACTTGAGCCACACTATAAACAGCCACTATGGGTAGCCCCAGGGCTCACAAGGAGGAGCCTGGAGCTCTTCACAAGGAGAAATTGGAGGCCATGTACAGAGCTGGTGTGCTGGGGCTGAGCCTGGGGCCACAAGAGGGAACTCAGACTAGAGAATTAATTGCTAGCCAACTCACTCAAGAATCTTCAGGAGAAAGGGCACAACCTTGCTGAAGATGGTGGGAAACTTCTGAAGGCCACGTGAAAACACCCTTTAATCACCTTCCAGGTATTCTGAGGATGTGTCTTTACCCATCGTGGACTTAGAGATCATAAAGCCGGCCAGCCACATCAGAACAGTCCTACTTCTTCCTACTTATTCCTCTTTAACCAGGGCTGAGAGGAAAATAGTGACTGGTGGATTGGGAAGGGTGAGCAGGAGAAAGGAGGAGCCAACCACTACAGGCTCTCAGCCAGAGGCAGACAAGACCTCAGGAGAAAATGATATTTAATGGTAAGTTAAGAAATGGCTTTGATAGCTACATAGGATTGGGCATTTAATGTCCCACTGGAAATGATAGTAGGATTGCATGAACACAAAAACTGATAGGCTTACCATGGTTGTGAGCATTTTCATTCATTGCTCTTTCCCCAGCACCAGAATGAAAATCAGTAGCAAATGTGCTGACCAAGTTGAACAGCCAACCAAGCAATAAATAGTGATCCACTTTATAGCCTATTAATGAGCAGGATTTGGGGAGGGGGCCATGGGCTGAGTAACAGAAGGTGGTTTCCAATAGAGCTGCTGTGTTTTTGTCCTCTCTCCTCCAGGGGTGGGAGTAGACTAGGGTGAATTTCCTCCCCAATCTAATTTAGGTCTGCCCAATTCTAACAACTAGTACTGAAAGTTTTCCTAGGTAGGCAGAAAGTTGTGCTTCCTTTCACATAACAGTTGCAGAGACATGCACCTACACTGAGCATCAAAAGAAGGACCTACAGAGGAGGCAGAAACCAGGTGAATTATTTGAACTTTGGCTGGTTCCCTTTGGGAGATGAGGGGCAGGGTGCATAATTCTTATTAAGGCAGAGTGACAACAGCCGAGCTCTCTTCGAGCTCATCCCCTGCTGAGGTCTCTCATGCCAAATTTAGATCCATTGCAAGATGACAAGGTCTCAGTTTTTTGCAGCAGAACCTGGCTGTGAAAAAGGAGTTTTGGTGCTTTCTGTGAGATTTCTCTGAGACAGAAAAATACATTGAGAAACCGTAAATAAAGCCCTGACTAGTATTTGGGCTCTTACTGACCTGGATTAGGTTTGAAATGCTGACAAGGGCGGTGCACTAAAGGATGAGAAACTGGTGCAGAGGAATCTAGATAAACCCTTGCAATCAGCTGCCCCACTGGAAGACTTCCCTAGCCCTTTATTAACACCCAGTGAGACCCTAAGAGATGTTATCATGATGAGCTAGCAAATACTGTGGATTAAGATGGGCTCCTTTTAAGAAGTTGCTGCTGTGCAAGTCAACCCAAGTCAGCTGGAGGGCACAGAGCACGTGCCCAGGCAGGAAGCATCTGGCTCTGGCCACTGAGTCAAGGGGTCCTCAAAATTGAAATGAATAGTGACAGTCATGTTGATCCCTCTATCCATGTTAGGGATTCTAGTGCTCAGAAACAATGTACCTTCCTGTGGCTGAGCCAGGAGTAGTCTCTGCTTAAACTGAAAGCCCATGAGCCTTGCTTACTGACACAGGACTGCTCTCTCCTCCACACTGCCCTATTCCTCCTGACTCTTCACTCTGATTTCAGCTGCTTTGAGGAGAAAGATGCTTACGGATAGGACCAAGGTCTCCCCATTCCCCAGGGTGGCTGCAGTCCATACACACCAGGCCCAGTATGCGGGGAGACTTTGGGGAGGGAGACCTCCAATGTCTTTCCTCTGTTGGTGACAGCCAAGTCACCATCCGACCCAGACCTGCGGGGGGGGAAGGCAGGGCTGAGTCTAGAATGAGGCAAGTGAAGCACTTGCTTGAAATGCAGATTTACAGGGGCACCCCAAGCTCTGTGATCATGAGAAATATTTTATTGCAATATTAAAAAAATTAAACTTCATGCTAGAAACCCACGATGAACACAATACCAACATTTTCATTGAGGATAGGCTCAGGAACTGTGCTGTGACATATTTAAGGCAAAAGAAAAATTAGTGACACTGATCCTGTCCTGATCACTGCCTATGCAGGCATCACCTCGCCTGCTTGCATTACCTGGTAGCAATTGGGACTTGGGGAACCTACAAAAATGCTGACCCTTTGGTTACAGTGACAGCTGTGAGTAATGGAGTCCTTTGTCTGTGAATCAGGAGCCTCCAGTCTTCTATCAGCATCCCTGAAACTGTGGCAGGCTAACTTGTTAGATCTCAAGATGGGTTAAAACCCTTCACAGCTCTTGGCAGGTTCCCTCTGCACTGTTAACATCCTGCCGTCAGCTCTGACTGGAGCACAGCCACCTAACCCGTCTCCCCACTGCTGCCTTTGCTTCCTGTCATATAGACACGGTCTTTAGAAGCTTCATTTCTTTTTTCTAAAATATGAGATCACCAAATGTGAGATTATCCAACTCTTCTGCTTAAAATCTTTCAATGGCTTCTTGTTTCATATAGAATAAAATTTGTACTTTTTGCGATAGCCCATAAAGTCCAACATGATTTAGCTCCCCTGCCTACCCCTCATATAAAACCACTCTTCTATTTGTTCATTAAACTGTGGCCGTATACACCTTTATTTTCTAGACGTCTTTGCCTGGAAGTGTTTGTACTTGCTATTTCTTCCCTCTAGCACATAGAATTCCCATGCCTGGCTCTTTAGTGGAGTATTATGAAACGGGCACTACTTATTTGTTCTTTTTTTATTGAATTTTTGGGGGGTGACATTGGTTAATAAAATTATATAGAGTGCAGATGTACAATTCTAGAATATTCCAATACATCATCTGTACACTGTATTTTGTGTTCACCACCCCAAGTCAAGTTTCCTTCCATCACCATTTATCCCTCTTTACCTTCTTCTACCTCCCCCCGCCCCCCATTCCCCTTTCCCTCTGGTAATTACCATACTGTTGTCTGTGTCTATGAGTTATTATTATTATTATTATTATTATTATTATTATTATTATTATCTTAATCCCCTCACTTTTATAAAAAAAAAGAATTTGAGATTCAATATATTTTTAAAGTAGTCAACATGGGAAAATCAGTATTTGGACCTTGTCAAAATTCTGGAATCACTTCTGAAATCTCTGCCTACTGTAGGGAAAGTGCTTCAGCTGTCCCAAACCCAGTAATAATCCAGCATCTTGATACCCAAAGGACAGTCCTTTGTTTAGCAGCATCTCCATCGCCTGAGAGCTTGCTAGAAATCCAGACTCTTGGGCCCCATCCCTTTTTACTGAATCAAGATCTCCAGGTGAGTTGTATGCACATTACAGTTGGCAAGGCTCTGCATTAGCAGAGCCTCCTCTTCCTTCCGTCATAACACTTACCCCTCATGACTTAACCTGCACTTTTTATTGATTCATTATTTACTCTCCACCTCTTCCTCCCCTCCCTCCCCAAGACTTACAGTCTTGTAAGTTATAAAAGAGAAGGACTTGTCTGTGTTGATAGTTTGTATCTTCAAGGCCCATAAGAAGTGCTCAAATATATTTGGAAGTCATGAATGAACAAAACACTCAAAAGTTACTATTAATTAATTCTTTCATGGGTAACTTCCAACCAAACATGGACTCATTTTTATTTATACCATTTAAACGATGTATTAGATCCCTGGTGACTCAGTTTGATTCTTATGTTCTCTGGGATGGTTTTGTTGTAATACAGAAGGAGATGGCCTGGATAGTTCGGGAAGATCCCTTGAATTTTCAGATTTTTACTCAAGTTCTTGCTTGCTTTGTCTTGGATGCCTGTAAAAGCTTCAGTTAGTTTTGGTCTTTCTAGGCTCAACTCTTCTGAATCCAGCTTCCATATCAAGGATAGATAAGCTTGTGGTGTAATGTGAAAGGCATGCATTTGGGTCTGAAAAACACATCCTACTATTTCCTTACCTGTGCCACCTGGGAAATTAATTATCCTCTGAGTTTGTTTACTCATCTTCTCAGTGGATCATAAAATTTGCTTTCCAGGGTGCTAATGAGGATCAGTGACTAGCTCATGTATGCAAAGCATCTAGCAGAATAATATCTCAGAGTTGATCAGGAAAGTTTCGTCCCTTTCTTTTCCTCTTACCCTTTACATCTTGTCACTTTTTGCTTGAGCAAACAACCAACCAAAGGAAAACAAGAAAAAATTTTAAAATGCAAGAACTCAAAGCCCTTAAAGGCTATGTAAATGAATTCCTCTGCCTGGTACAATCTGACCAAATTGCCAATTCTCACTAGTTTCTTGCTAGATTCCCCTAATCCATTTTCCATTTGAGTGCGGCCAATATCACTGTTCTGCTTGGTCCATTTCTGTCTCACCTCAAGACTATTCCCTGCATGCCCTATATTCTCCAACTACTGCAATTGCACTTGCTCACCAGGGTACAAGGTGAAGTCCCACCTCTTTCAAGGAGTATTCCTGGAAAGACCAAGCTCTTACTGATGCAATTTTTTCTTTGAAACCTGTAGGCATTTAAGAGATTGTATCACCAGTTTAATTATAAACTCTTCTGTGTTAATCTTGAATTCTTTCATGTTTGTTATATTTTTCCCAGCTGGGATACATGATTTTTGAAAATTGGAATCATGCTTTATATTTATTTATAACTCACAAGGGGTGGCAAAGTACTGACTCATAAACCCTGCTGACTGTTTGATGCCCAAATTCCTTGTAACTGCCTTTAAATTATTGGGTACTTTTCTAATGCTGTTGATTCTATCTGAGCCACATGATTTCTCTCTGGGAAATTTAAAATCTCTTTCTGGAATTTCCAGAACAAAAGTCCCAAGATCCAATGCTTATAGTGTCCTTGCAGATTCATAAGGGAAGAGAGTCAGGTGTAAGAATTCAGGTACTGGTGGGAGTCCTAGCCCCAGGAATCCCAGTGCTCTGGCTGGAAGCATAGGCACTACCTGGGTCTGGCTCATCATGTGTAGGAATTTGAGTCTACTTGTATGACCTTGATAAGAGAAGCCAAGAATCTGGATATTTACATAACATTTCTCAATTTTCTAACTTTAAAAAATATTTCAAAGAATTTCAAAATAGTGCAGGCCAAACTAAAGACATCTGTGCAACAATAAGACCTCATGATTCATTAGAGCAGAGGTTTTCAGTCTGGGTTGCAAATGAGAGTCACTTGGGAGGCTTTGAAAAATCCTAAGGTCTAGCCTGCAGATCAGCCAACTAAACAACTAAATTGAAATCTCTTGGGCTGTGCTCCAGGTAGCAATATATACATATTTAAAGCACACAGTTGATTCAAGGTGCAGCCCAACTTGAAAACCACTGTGTTGGAGGCTCCAGTCTACCTTCTCATTTCTTTTGTACATTTAGGATTGGCATTATTTGTAAGGAAGTACTGAGCCCTCTGATGACCTCACTGTGATTGGATTGTCTTAATCACAATTAATCACAGTAGCTGGAACTTAAAATGCTCAACCCAGCAACTTCTGCCCCGTTGGCCTAAGGGCTTCTACCACGCCGTGAAACTTCTGGTACTTTTAGCTAATTCCTTTAGTCAGCTGATCTACATTGTTATCATGTTAAAGGAAAAAAGTCATTTTGTATGTGTGTTTTAGAAATAAATGTTAATCATTCAATAAGATTAAATTTTTATAGTGCTATTTGTTTATTTTTCAGTAGTGTTTTCTGCTCTGTTTTGTCATTAGGTTTTTTTTGAGAATAAAGTTTCCTATAGACAGGATAAAATAATTAACATTGTAACTATTTTGCAGTCCTAATAACCCACATCACATCTGCTAAGAGTGGTTTCCTAAGAACTTAAAAAAAAAATCCTTAGAGATCTAGAGGTGTGAATGTGTATCTGAAGACAAAAGATGAAAATGGAGACATTAAAGTACAGGAACTATGGTCCTCTATTTTAATCTCCACACTCTAAAGCTTCACATGCCCCTGTGGCTCACATAATCTGACCTTTGATTTTGCTGTTTCAATTCTGTTTTCTTTTCTGACAAATTTTCAAAAATTTTAAATAGGTAGTCTTAACAATCCTGATATTACCTTAGCCCTGAACTTATGCTCTTTAATTTTCTTGCTCTTGCTTTAATGTAGTCCATAGGTTTCAGTCACATGGCTGTGAATAATTTAGTAGACTAGATACATTAAGTATTGCCAGTCTCTTGATCTCATCTTGTAAAGAGCTTTGTCTTTTTTGGAGCTGCAATATTCAAGATTTTGGTGATGTAGGGATTGTTGATAAACAGAAGATTAGGGGACAGGTAACAGCCTACAGAGGACTTCATTTGTGAAATCATGGTACAACAAGGAAACCATTATGCTTTTGGAAAACTGTCATCTGTGACAACTTGAGAAATATAGAGAATAAAATCCAACTGCCTCAAGAGAAAAAAATTATTATATTTGCTCATTGGAATATATTAAAATCAGAATTATAAGTGCAAAGCAACTGATGGATAGTTTCAACGATTTGAGAAATTATGATGGAGTGATGATATTTCTTTCAGAGGAGATGGTAATTATATTGAAGCTCAGAAATTGTGAACTATATATTACTAAAGACTGTATGAATAATGACTTAGGTTACTTGGATATACACAGTAAAAATTATACCTAGTTCAAGGATTATATGTACTCCTCATGTCTACAGGAACTAAAGTTATAGAAAGGTATAACAAACTGACATTGTATTTTAATGTGTTTCAGAGAAGTAATGGTGCTTATGTGAAGCTCGAGTGAAAGTTTTTAGATCTTTAAACTGATCCTGGCTTAATGTTATAAGCCTATTTTAATTTATATATCCATCTGTGGTAGCCAGGTCCTCTTGTGTCTAATTTGAAGTACTCTCAAGGCTTTTAGTGGTTTAAGTCTTATTTTCTTATCATTCACTTTCTAAATTTAATTAAAAGTGTTAGGGGTGGCCTGGCTGGTGTAGCTCAGTGGATTGAGCGCGGGCTGCGAAACCAGAGGGTCGCCAGTTCGATTCCCAGTCAGGGCACATGCCTGGGTTGCGGGCCAGGTCCCCAGTGGGGGCCAAGTGAGAGACAACCACACATTGATGTTTCTTTCCCTCTCTTTCTCCCTCCCTTCCCCTCTGTCTAAAAATAAATAAATAAAATCTTTAAAAAAAAAGCGTTTAGGGGTATGTATATGTATTACATTTTCTCCCACTAGATTATAAATTGTTTGAATGATCATGTATTTACGTTTATCTTTCTCTTTGGGCCTAGCACAATGCTTTACACATAGTAGGCACTAATTAAATGTTTTTAAAACACTGTGAATTAATTTCCATATATAATGTGATGGTTCATCACGGCATTAATAATTACCTACCTAACTGTTGAGCTGAAATGAAGGGGTCTATTTTAAACCCCTCAAAACAAAACATTGGCAGGATAAAAGAAGAAGGAAAAACTTACTCTGTAGTCACTTGACGTCACATAAAATATAGGGAGAAAGGCCAGCCAGATGATGCACGTGGTGTACATGGTAAAACCAATGAACTTGGCTTCATTGAAGTTTTCTGGGCACTTCCGCGTTTTGAAGGCATATACAGTGCATAAGATCACCAGGACCACATCGTAGGTGAGTGAGATCAGCATGCTGGAATCTCTGACGTTGCATTTTAAGATGACTGTTTCCCGCTTCTCTGGAATGGTATACCGCCTGGTGCCTGGAGCCTCCAGGATGAGCCACACAGACACCACCACAATTTGCACCAGTATCAGACCCAGGCAGATGAAAACCTGAGAACTTGGGCTGATGAATTTTGGCCTCTGAGCGCCATTCTTTACCCCATCGAAGATGCGGGCAATGCAGTTTGTTTTGGTCAGCAGGGCTGAGTAACAGATCGCGAAGGAGGTCCCCAGTCCCAGTCGGCGCAATGCACAGATGACAGGCGACGGCTTGGCAATGAAGAAGAACGTCATGCAATAGGATAGACCAACCCCGAACAACAAGATGTAGCAGAGCTCTCGGCCTGAGGCTTTGACCAAGGGTGTGTTGTTGTGCTTGATAAAAACAGTCACGACCATGCATGTGCACGCAAAACCCAGGCAGGCGATGGTGACTGGACCAATGGCCCAGGCATCTTCCCACTTGATGTAGTCCTCAGGAAGGTCAAAGCAGCCAGACAGGTCCGCAGTGGGCCACTGCCCGAGGCCGCAGTCCGTGCAGGTAAACTCATCGATCAGGTATTCGTAGGGCTCGCAGGGGATGCAGATCCAGCAGCAGACATCCCCGGGTTGCATATTCTTCATTTCGTTGGGGGCACAGGGGTCACTGCACTGGGAAGTGGGCACTGAGTTCCGGGACCAGTGGATAGAGTCGACATCTAGCGATAAAGTTTCCGCCCAGTGACCCACCTTCAAGTAGGAATACTTGCCACCCACGTGCTGGAAATTGAACACGTTGTATCGTCCCATTCCATCTCCAAAAGTGTCAAACTTGACAATGCTATCTGCACCTTGATTTGGGTTGAAGGGAGCTGTGACATGTAAAGTGACAGAAAGGAAGAAAAGAAAAAGAAGGCTGTTTAGATGTCTTAGGTGTCATCAGTCAATTACTTTGTCATACACTTAGCAGAACTGAAATAACAGGGAATGGGGATCCCAAGGCCGAAAGAATGCATCAATTACCACTGAATTTACACATCAAAAGCTACTCGAGTACTTATGCATTCATAAATTCCTTTGCTGAGCGGTCCTGGGAACCTCCTGCGCCCAGGTGCTGGTGATGACCGTGAGCGCACTGCGGCGCCAGCCCTCAAAGGAGCTCGTTGTGCAGCAGAAGCCCTGTTCTCTGTGGTGTGTAAGGATGCATTTCTTGAAAGATTTCATGCTAGGAACTGGACAGAACTTTGTATCTCGTCTTTATTACTTATTTATTTATGTACCACCACTTAAACATTTTCATGAAAATATACAATTAATAGAATTTTTCTTCTTCAAAATAAAAAAATCATTATGATGTATGGTATGCTTCTCTTAAACAGTTCAGGTGATTCAACAGGAACACTAATGCTGTCATGACTGGAGTTTATTCATTCTTACTACACATGCGCATGTGTCTGCAGATGCACGCTCCTGTCGACATGAATATTGTTAAGGCACTAACAGGATGAAGAAGGTAGTAACTATGTTTTACAGTTTGTTCCTAACTGTAGAGGGTCAGCCGTCCTCAGTCAAACGATCTGCTCTCAGCCTTGCCCTTTTCTTACAGCTCTCTGACTTCCGAAGCAGCAGCTCTCTAGGTGTCTATGTTTCTTCTGTTCTAGCTGCTGCTCATTATGCCTCTCTTGCCAATACCTGCTGCCACTCTGATCACCGATTTTATGTTACCTACTCTGAACTGTGCACATACTATTTCGCACTGCCAAATTGTACTCCTTCCTTAGATGTGGAAGAAAGCTGTTTATGTCTACGTGATGGGTAGACAAATTGTATTAGTCAGAATAGCCTTGCCTGTATCGATAAATAGATCCCAAATTTTTATTGACTCAAACATAATGGAATTTTATGTCTGCCTCATTCAGCAATCTAAAGTCTTTGTCAGTGGGTGTCTCTTCCATATGGTGATTCAGGAACCCAGGTTCCTTATATGTTGAAGCTGTACCCATTTCTAGAGGCTCTTCTCCATCAGTGTCTATCCCGTGGAAGAAGAAGAATGTGAAGCAGGTATACCTATTTCCAATGTGCCCAACAACGTCCCTACTACGACATGAGAAAGTGGAATTTGGAGGACACTGGAATTTCTTACACTGCAGGTATTTGCTGGCTCTGTTGCCTCCCCCTGAGCTCTGATCCACCATTTCTGGGGTTCATGTTGTTTCACCCAGTGGGAAACATCGTACTCTTCCTGGGTCCGGTTATTTTATGGAGGAAAAGCATCCCTTAGTGAGTTACTTGGGTCCTTGAAATAAAACTTCACATTTTACCAAATAGCCCTTTCCTGCTTAGGATCCATAGGTGTCCCTAGAGGGCTGGGTTGGGTGGTTTACAGTAATATTTCAGACCCCATATAAGGTCTGTTAGTAAATGTAGTCCAATATACCACATTTATTCCTCACTTACTATGATTTTTTTCTCCTAGTGATCTTGTTATCTCACCTGTCATTTGTTTTTACTAACCTTCACCTAGCTTTCTGCCAAATTCACCAAATCCATCACATACATCTGTGCGTCTGTACTCAAGTTCATAGTGAGACAGAATGATGTAGTGGATGAGCTCACGGTTTTGGGTTTAGGTGAATTGTGTGTGATTCTCATCTGTGTCTTTTAATAGTCATAAGTCCTTAGGCAGATTAAACTTTTCAACTCTGTTTCTTACTCTGTAAATTATAATATAAGTGAAAATTATAAGGTAATATAAAAATACTAATTAAATTGATCATTTTCTCATTTATGACACTTGCCAAATATTAAATTACAGGATGTTCAATTCTCTGTTATTTGTTGTTTTTCTTGATCTATTTCCACCTCAGGATGATGTTCTTGCAACAACAGCTTTTTGCTATGCTTTAATATCTGCCATGGCAAACGAACATAGCAGTTGAGACATTATCACTATATTTTCAGGAGTAGCAATCAACATCAGAATTCTTATGTCATGCAAAACTAAATTTGTTTAGTCTATGCTTGGAAAGATTTCATTAAAATTTTATGGACTCTTTGCATGTTACAAATAAGTGAAATGTTGACTATTTTCACATACTTTACATCAAGTATGAGAACTTCCGATGTGTTATTATTTTACTCGACACAATCAGTCTCCACCAATGATCGGTTGATGTGATTAGATTTTCAAGAAAATATTTGTGAAAGAAATATGTTGTCTATCTTTCATTTAAATATTTCACTATTTTCACAGCTGTTCTTGAATGTATAGTTTCTTAAAAGTAATATATTTAACAGGTGAGAAAATTGTTTTGTGTGTTCTGATAGAGGGGTTATTGATGAGATTGTTGGTATGTGAGCCAATTAATAACATAAACACTTCGGATGTGAAATATTCCTTTTACAAATCTTTTCCAGAAATCATCTAATATCACCAACTGAATGCCGGGGGTCACTGGTTGCCTAGTTAAGAATAATAAAGTTAGTAACGCATCTGAGGTTATTACACCTCATGTGAAGTG
>VMDR010023122.1:0-15799 GCA_007922815.1 Macrotus californicus | reverse complement strand
GGGGCTTCAAGATGTAAGTACAATATCTTCTGACGTCTGTTGTTGCTAAAACACAGTGCTGCCAGTGTGAATATCATTTCCTTGTTAGAAATCTATTAATGTTTGTCTCTTTTTCCAGTAGTTTTAAGTCTTTAATTTTAATCCTTGATATTCTGCAGTTTTACCACAATATGCTGATTTGTTTTTATTCATCTTGCTCAGAACTTGTGTGCTTTTAAAACTGAGGGTGCATACTCCTTTCTTCAATTCTGAAAAACTTTAAGTCATTAACTCTTTGAATGTTGTGACTCTCTATTTTGGTTCTCCTTTTCTGATAGAACTCTCATTAGATGTATTTTGGACCCTCTCACTTAATCTCATGTCTCTTAATCTATTTTTCTTTTCTTTCTTTCAAGTTCTTCAACTCTGTGGCGTTCTGGAGATTTTCTTTAGGTCTACCTTCCAGTTTAGGGAATCTCTTTTCAGCTAAGTCTAAATTACTTTTATCTGTCCACTGGTTTTCATTTTAATGGTTTTTTTTTTCCTATTCATAAACCTTCTATTTGAATCTTTTCCAAATCTGCCTGTTATTTTTTCATCATATTCTATCTTTAAGGATTCAATGTCTTCTTTATTCCCTTTGAAAAATGCAAACACGCTCATTTTAAAGTCTATTCCAAATTGCATTATTATTTCTTCTTCACAATTTGCTAACTATTTTTTCATTTGCTAACTATTTCTCATGGTGTTGGGTTTCCTTATACACTTTATAATTTTTATGTATGAATTTCTCTTTGGGAGAGCCTTTCTCTGGGTGTTTCTTCTTGTGTGATCCTCGTTATTATCCTGGATTATGGTATATTTTGTAGTTGTCTTTTAAAAAGTTTTTCAAGATCCACTTGTTCTGAATCAGTTTGTGCATTAGTTAGTCTGCTGGGAGTTTCCACAATGCAAACCTAGTCTGTGATACCTAAAGAAAAAAGGGCAAGACTCAACAAATTCAAGCCCTGCCTCAGGCTTAAAGGAGACATCTCCCATTAGGGGAATGAGTGCTAACTCTTCCCCTTAGGCATTAAATGTGTCCCAAAGCCCAAGTGGCAATGTCTTTTCTGGGTGTGACAGGGACTATGGAGTGCCTTCCAATATCCATTCTCTCTCTCTTTCTTCATGGCAGAACCTCAGTTTTTTTCAGGCTGTCAATCAGTTCAGCTGAAAAAAGAGGGGAAAAAAACAACAACCCACCACATTTCCAGCCTATCTTAAAGCTAGGGTGGTCATATGACACAATGCTGGCCAATGAGATGGTAGTGGAAGTCAATGGCTTATTAAGAAGGGGCAGACTCAACTGGGAGACTCAGTTGTTTGTGCTTGGTCCTTCCTCCCTCCCTCCAGGAAGGTGGAGCAGCTCTCTACCTCTGTGGTCATTACATAAGCATGAGGAGGAAGCCTCACCCTAGGAGTAGCAGAGTGCAGAGCTGGAGGAATCTGGGCTCCTGTGTTGTAGGGCCGCCATCCCAACTCTAGACTAACTTCCTCTGGATTTCTTGTTATACCACATAAATAAAACTTCCAATGTGTTCAAGCCACGCTTTTGATTGTCTGTTTCTTGCAGAAGATCTCAGTTCCTAACAGATAATTCAGTATAACTCCTTCCTGCTGTTTAGCATGTGGACAGCTTGGCTGGGGCTCCAGCAGCTTCCTTGTTAAGTTTCTGACTGTTAGAGGGAGCTTAGGATCTGGAGGATGAGTGTATAGGCTAAGACCAGGTATATACAACCCTGAGTAACGGGACGGCTCACCCCTGGTTTGCAAATGTATCAGAAGCTTTTCCTACACTTCAATCCAAAGACAACAACAAAGCTCTGCTCCAGCTCACCACCTCTGCTTGGTCCTTCTGCTACTCCCAGGCCTGGGACCTCACTGTGCTGGCAACTGGTACCCAGCCAAACTCTGTGGTGTTAGGCAGGGGTCCCCAGCCCCCAAGGCCATGGACCGCTATCGGTCTGTGGCGTGTGAGGAACCAGGCAGTGAGGGAAGCTTGCCTGAGCTATGCCTCCTGTGTCCACCCCACCCTTCCCCTCTGCCATCTGTAGAAAAAAGACGGTCCCTGGTGCAAAAATGTTGAGGACCGCTGTGTTGGTTTCCTTAACCGACCCATATCTCCGTAAACAGTCCCTTGTTTGAACTCCATTCAGTCAAACCCTTTTGAAGGAGCCACATATTTTTGCCCGTGAAGTTGACATTCCCTAATGCATATGATTATCTAAAGAAGTTTAAACATTAATCAGCCCTGACTGATGTGGCTCAGGGGGTTGGGCATCATCCCACAAAGCGCAAGGTGTCCTTTTCAGTTCCTGGTCAGGACACATGCCTGGGTTGCTAGGCCAGGACCCCAGTTGGGGGTGTGCAAGAGGCAACTGATCTTTCTCTTGTACATTGATGTTTCTCCCCTTTCTTTCTCCTTCCCTTCCCCTCTCTATAAAAAATAAATAAGTAAAATCTTTAAAGATATATTAATCAAAGTTTCCTGGAATTTAAGATTAAAATTTACTGGTTCACCCTGACTGTGTGGCTCACTTGGTTGAGCATTGTCCCACTAAGCAAAAGGTGACCACTTCACTTCCTGAGCAGGGCATGTGCCTGGGTTGCAGGCCAGTCCCTAGTTGGGGCACATGCAAGAGGCAATGGATCAATGTTTCTCTCAGATGTTGATAATTCCTCTCTATTTCTCCCTCCCTGCCCCTCTCTCTAAAAATAAATAAGTAAAATCTTTAAAATGTATTGGTTTAATGAGTAATAGAAATAATAGTCTTTATCATTAATAGAAATAAAAGTCTTAGAAGACTTTTGCCACAATAGTGCTGTATAACAAAGCACCCCAACACTGCTTACAGGAAACATTTATTCTCAAGCTCTTGGGTCCAGAGACCAACCATGGTGGAGCAGGTCTAGGCTGAGCTCTGCTATAGACCACTGGATAGCTAGGTTTGACCCCAGGCCGTGGGTTTGGTTTGGATCTGCTTCCTGGGTTTTATTCTGGAGCCAAGGCTGAAGGGGAGAAGAGCTACCTGGCCATGTTCTTCAAAAGGCAGATCACTGGAACTCAGAGAAAAAAAAAGTCAATCTATACAAACGTACTTCAGCCTCTTCTAACATTCTTTTACTAAAGCAAATGTTATGGCTAAGCCCAAGTTTGTGGGGCATGGCCTATCCTGAGGCCATGATAAATGTGATGTATAACTCCAATACTAGAGAGTGAAGTACTGGAACCAATAATTCATTCCATCACAAACAATATCTGTTCATTATTTATGTTATTACGGTTGTCCCCACTTTTTCCACCTTTGCCCACCTCTACCCCCCTGCGTCAGGCAATCCCCTACACCATCGTCCTTGTCCAAGGGTCATGCATGTATGTTCTTTTGCTAATCCCTTCGCCTTCTTTCACCCAGTTCCCCCTGCTCTGACAGCTGTCAGTCTGTTCCACGCATCTAAGCCTCTGTTTCTATTTTGTACTTTATTTGGTTCATTAGATTCCACATATAAGTGAGATCATATGGCATTTGTCTTTCACTGATGGCCTTATTTCACTTAGCATAATACTCTCCAGGTCCATTCATGCTGTCGCAAAAAGTAAGAGTTCTTTCTTACTGCTGCATCGTATTCCAGTGTGGAAATGCACCACAGCTTTTTTATCCACTCATCTACTGATGGGCACTAAGGCTGCTTCCAGATCTTGGTTACTGTAAATAATGCTGCTATGAACATAAGGGTTCATAGTGAATATAGAGCTCTCATTTGTGATTCACTAAATTTAATATTGACTTAAACCTTAGTAATCACACAGCAACTTTTCAATGCATAGGAGCTGCCCTTAGATAACTGCTAACACTTACCTGTAGGAATATTATTTCCTAATAAGACTTTGCGTTTGAAGCACTTGAGTGTACTTTATGTGTATTCATTCACTTAATTCTTAAGACAGCCTCACGAGATAGGTGCTGTTATCATTTGTGTTCTTATAACTGAGGATCCTGAGGCACAAGACATTAAATAACTTGTCCACGGTCAACACAGCAGGTGGGGGGCAGAAGCAAAACCAGTATACTATGCTGCTTCTTGAAGGCATCCAGACAATTCAGAAGAAATGTCCAGCCTCTCGAGTTGTGCTCCTTTTGCCTCGGTCCACATCAATGATGCACTTCTTGACTGCCAGGGTCAGGCTAAAGCCAGCAGGGTAGTGCCCTTGACTTCTGTCCTTGCTTCATTGTTCCAGACTTGACCCTGGTCCTTCCAGGCTTTCTGTCTCTTCTGCATCTCTCTCACACTCACTCACCTGGGACCCTCCCCTACATCCAGGCCGCACACTATACTGTCTGATATAGGGGAAGTGTAGCGCTTTAGGTCCAACAGACCTGGCTCCAATCCCTCTGTGCCCTCTCACAGGTCTCTTGAGTTTCACTTTCCTCCCACGAAAATGAGACAGATGCAACACTGAAGACTCGAGATTGTTCTGAGCACCGAACAGTGTAATAACATTCATCCGCTCCTTTCTCTAGCAGATTGTTGTTGAATATCAACTAGGAGCCAGCCCCCATGCTGGAGATACGATGAAGAGCAAGGCCGAAGTTCAGAAAACATGGGAAACAGGCAGCAAACACACACGCACCTTCATATACAATTACAAACTCTGACCAGGACAGTGACCAGAAAACACTGGGACACCAAAAGAGGAATCTGACCTGGTCTGAAAGAGGCCATTTTGAGGAAATGACATTTAAGCAGAGACATAAAAGCCAGACAAAAGCAACATGTGAGTGTGGAAGAGTCTTTCCTGGAGAAGGAACAGTATGTGGGAGCCTGAACAATCCTCAGGGCTCTGAGATCCTAACACAATCTGCTGAGGACCTTCCTCCCTCGACAGCACAACTCAGCACCCCTATAGCTTAGTTCTGATTCTTGAGCAAATGACACCACTTCCTTTTTCCTTCAGTTTTTGGCAAGCCAGGTGTTGCAAGAGGTAATCAGAGGACTGCTTGTCAACTTGTGAGCTGGACCTGGGTTCCCCACCCCTGCCCTGTCCTTGGGATGTATCTTCCACCTTGCCGTTCTCACAGTGGGAGCTGTTCCGAGGACACAGCCTTAAAGGAAGATGCTACAACAATCTAGACAGTACATATGATTGATTGCAGTTAAGGCTTCTATCTAAACTTTAAGATTCTGGGGGGGTGAATGCAAAGATCTACTCATTTTGTAGCCATCCAAGACAAACCTCTTGTGTAAGTTCCCTGGTTTAGTAAATCTGCCACCTACCAGGAGAAAAGCAGCTAGTTACGTACAAGGAAGCTCCCTAAGACTATCAGCTGATTTCCCAACAGAAATTTTGCAGGTCAGAAGGGATTGGCACAAAAATATTCAAAGTGAGGAAAAGCAGGGACCTATAACCAAGAACACTTTACTCAGCACAGCTATCATTTAGAATCAAAGCACAAATAAAGAGCTTCCCAGATAAGAAAAAGCTAAAAGATTTTATCATCACCAAACTGGTATTACAAGAAATCTTAAAGGTTCTTTTTTAAGGAGGAAAAAAAAAGATTAAAAATACTAATCACAATGACTTTACATGCAAACAGAGGAAGTGCCTCATGTAAAGGACATATGGTGGCTGAATGGACAACAAAACAAGACCCTTGCACATGCCTTGTACAAGAGGCTCGCTTTAGATTGAAAGATACACATGGACTGAAGGTGGAGGGATGGAGGAAGATGTTTCCTAAAAACAGAAACAACAAAAAAACTGAGGCAGCAATACTCATACCAAAGTCGATTTTGAAACAAAGGCTATAACAGGAGACAAAACAGGAGCAGCAATTCTACTTCTGGGTGTTTATCTGGAGAAACCCGAAATGCTCACTTGAAGAGACACAAGCCTCCCTGTCTTCACTGCAGCATTATTCATGATAACCAAGACCTGGAGCCTCAGGGTCCACCAACAGATGAGCAGATGAAGAAGAAGGGGTGGAGATAAACAATGGAACATGACACAGCTGTGAAAAAGAACGCAATCTTGCCACCCACAACAACATGCATGGACCGAGGGTACAGTGCTGTGACGTAACTCAGACAGGGAAAGACGTATGCCCTGTGACTTCACTTATACGTGGCATTTAAGAAACAAAACAAAACAAAACAAAACAAAACAATAATGAACAAGCGGAACTGAAACAGACTCCAAGATACAGAGAACATTTTGACAGTGGCCAGATGGGAAGGGATTGGGGTGATGGTGAAAAAGGTAAAGGGATTAAGAAGTACAAATTGGTAGTTCCAGAATAGCCATGGGGATGTAACGTGCAACACAGAGAATATAGACAATCATATTGTAAAAACTACGTAGGGTGCCAGGTGAGCACTAGATTTATCAAGGTGATGACTTCGTGTTGCATAAATGTCTAACTACTGCCCTGGCTGGTGTGGCTCGGTGGTTTGAGCACTGGCCTGTGAACCAAAGGGTCGCTGGTTTGATTCCCAATCAGGGCACACGTGTGGGATGCAGGTCAGGTCCTCAGTAGGGGGCACACAAGAGGCAATCACACATTGACATTTCTCTCCCTCTCTTTCTCCTTCCCTTCTCCTCTCTCTAAAAATAAATAAATAAAATCTTTAAAAAAAAAGTGTAATCACTATGTTATATACCTGAAACTAATATAATATTGAATGTCAACTGTAACTGAAAAATTAAAAAATTGTTTAAAAAATAAATTCTGTAATTAACTTATGAATAGCATAATAAGATTGCTGGACATTGTCATTTGTGGTAGAATATTAAGATAAAGTTAACTCAAAAAAAAAAAAGCACCTGCCACCTACCCTTCTGGAGCGATCTGCCTCTTTCTTTGGTCTTTCCTTGCCCTCCGTGTACAGGGCCAGTTTGTAAACCAGCCCCAGGGTTTTTTGTCCCTACTTCAGTCCTTTGGACAGTTGACTCCATCTTTTTTTTTTTCTTTCAACATACATTTATTGAACATCAGCAAGGACTGGATTTGGGAAGGAGAAACGTCTATTGACTTATGTGGGTAAGCAAACAATCTCACCCCTCAGTGCAATCCATTCCCTCAGTCAATGCTAAGTGCCTCCTCTGAGCAGTCCAGTGCGAAGCTCTGGAAATAAAGCAGTGAGTAGAACGGCCCTGGCTGGGTGGCCCAGTTGGTTGGAGCGTCATCCCATATACCAGGAAGGTTTTAGGTTTGATCCCCGATAGGGGCGCATACAGGAGGCAACCAATCAGTGTTTCTCTCTCACATCGATGTTTCTCTCTCTCTCTTTCTCCTTGCCTTTCTCTCTAAAATCAATAAGCATATCCTCGGTAGAGTATTAAAAGAAAAATGAACAGGACATGGTTGCGTTCCTTTGGAGCCCAGACGTTGCCATCACACACCGACACTTGGGTAGAGTGTTAGAAATCATCTGGCTTCTTTCTTCCTTAAGTGTTCTTCCTCTTGGCTGAGAGCACTGTTTTAATCCGACCAGGATACAAAGCTCAGATATGTTCAGGTTAGACAGCTGAGTTCCCTGTGGGCCATTAGGAGCTTCTCCCACAAGGGACAAGTAGACAAGAGCCTGATTGTCAAGGATAAAGAATTTTTCTTTGGTTCAGCGACACCAGTGCCAGCTGAGAGTGGCTGGGCTGATCAAGCGCAGAGGAGAGTCACATTACAGAAGAACTAACCGATTTGTCAAAGGGACAGCCAGAAATGGGTCGACAGCCCATTCACCCCAGGGAGAAGTGGAGGTCTTGTCCTGGTGGTAAAACAGTAGCCAGCCATCGTGAAAAAGTTTGAGGTCATCATCCACTGGGAGAAGCTACCCTCGGGCGGACCCCAGACAGCACCTGGGGTGTGATGTGCGCAGGTCTGGCCTCTCACGGGGCTCTAGGTAGTCTTTAAAGGCCATTTCTTCTCTGTCATGGAGCGCTCTGTTTGGCTTGCCTCTGCATCTTGGCTCCCAAGGACTACAGAATGGCTGCCACAGAGAACTAACTGGTGTTAGCAAATCCTTACTTCGCCAACTTTCCCTGCCTGCCAGTCACCTTCAGGGCAGGGAGAGGAACTCACAGTCACAGAGAATTCACCTTGGAACTGAAATCACAGGTTACAATTCTTCCGTAAGGCAGAGGATAAGGCTGAGTTACCCTCGTCCCCACGTCAAAGTCAGCAGCGTTTTCCCATTTTGAGAGAGCTGGGGAGGCAGCGTGTGCAGTGGGGCCAGCACCAGCTGTCCTCAGGGACACAACTCTGGGGCGCAAGTCCCGGCTCCGACGCCAGCCACCAAAGTTCAAACAAGTCCTGAAATCTTTCCTAAGCGGGGTCTTCACGTGGTGAAGCGGCTCACAGTAACACTCGGAGGGTGGGATTAGGGGGATAATGTATGTGAAAACTCTGTGAGCCCTGGGATCACTTTACTACTCGGACATGGTTCAGTGCAATGCTTCGCTGATTAGTGTTGTCCAGGAAAGTGTAACCTCCCTCTCAGAGCTGCTTCTAGAACCCAGTTCCCTGCAGCTGCGATTTCACAGTTCCCCTCCAGCAGGGTTTCTCTGTGCTGCCGGCTGCCCAGAGGCTCAGGGCAGAATCTGGGGCTCACCTGCCCCAAGGCTATTGCTCCCGGCATTTCTTTCTACTCCTGTTCCTAACTTATTTGATTCCATTTGTTTTTCTCGCTCTTTACACCACCTTGTATTTTATGTATCTCTTAAATTCTTTTGGGGACAGAGCAGGGTATAATTAAGTACCTGTGGTATACACAGAGAAACACTGGTTATGTCACATGCCATTGTTTTGTCTACTTTAAAAATATGTCATGTTTGCGACTTAGACTGGGTCATAGTAAACTACAAGACACACCTGGGATGAGCCACAAGAAAGCACCCAGCACCAGCACCTGGCTGGTGGAAAGGTTCCTACGAATGCTAATTTCATCAGAAACTCACCGGACTCTTCCAGGCACAAAGGCATTAAGGGGCGGCGCGTCTGTTAATGGGATTCAACCCACTCCAGCTTTCCTGCCGGCGTCTTTTGCCAGAAGGATTTCGGTGGAGCAAGGGGTGAAGTGAAGCGTGGAGGCAGGGAAAAGGCTGAACGTGGTGAACCCGAGTAAGGGGTGGGCGTGGGGGGTGAGGTGGAGGAAGGAACGGGGTCAGGTGAGGAAGCTCGTGGACCCTAAACACAGCTTAGCTGGGAAGGAAAGGACGGGGCCGTGGTGGTAAGGAGACTAGAGGTGCGCACAGGCATTTTGTTGTTCTTGTAAGGTGGGGAGAGAACTCCGATGACCCACCAACGAGAAGCCGCTCGAAGCTGGGGGCTCTGGCGAACCGCGCAGGAGCCGGACTGCAGCTGCAGGGTGCGCGGTGCGTGCACTCGCCCCGGCCGGAGGAGGGAGAAGGGAGAAGGGAAACCGAGGCTCCTGGTCCGCAAGGGGGCACGTGACCTCGTTCCTGCCCAGCCTCTCCGTGCCCTTGACCGTTCCGAGGACTGGGTAAACCGCCGAAGCCCTGCGCTCCCCGGTGCGTTGACTCGGACCTCCGACGCTGGGGAGCGGGGCGGGCTTGGGGCCCCGCGAGCGACGGGCAGAAAGCGTTCCACTGGCCACGCGGGCTTCCAAGTCCGTGGAACCCCAGCTCCACTTACTAGCCGATCACCCCCACTTTGCCTCAGTTTCCCCGTCCTAAACGTGGGGCTAATAACGGTCTGCGCCTCTTAGGGCTGTTGTGGCGAATAAATGGGACAGCCTAAACAAACCCTTTAGCTCCGAGCCGGTACCTAGTATCATAAAACAGGGGCTGTGACCGTGGTGGTCACCTTCTCCCAGCTCTCCAGGGCTGTGCGCTGAGGTTTGGTCGTCCCCAAACGGTGTAGATGTTTGGACAGACTGGCTGGCACCAAGCTGGGCTCACCGAAGGAACCGGGAGGTGGGCGGGGTGGTGGGGTGGTGGTGACGTGGATT
The DNA here is from genome assembly GCA_007922815.1 of Macrotus californicus. NCBI lineage: Eukaryota > Metazoa > Chordata > Mammalia > Chiroptera > Phyllostomidae > Macrotus > Macrotus californicus. The sequence continues at coordinate 5,818 of VMDR010023122.1, read as the reverse complement.
TGGGGGACCGACCCAAGGTCTCGCGCCTCCTCCACCGGCCCTGCTCCCAGAGAATTTGCGGGCGCTGTTCCCAGGACGGCACCGTCTGCGGGGTGGCCGCGGGCTCTGCTCAACCAGCTCGCCCCGTTCTGTCTGGCCGTGCTGGCCGAGGCGGCCTGATTCAGAATGACCTTGTATGGGTGAGTGTCACCAGAGCGCAGAGGAGTGGGAGGTCAAACTTGGCCAGCCCGGAGCCGTGGGAGAGTGGCCAGATGTGGGGTCTGCGAATGCCAGGGCAGGGGGAGGCGATAGTTGGTCTCTAAGTTCAGTCCAACCCGTCCCCCACCCCCACCTAGGTGGGGGCAGCGAGAAGGGGACGGCGCCTAGTGACGCTGTTGCTGTGCCCCCAGGGCACACTGGTTTTCCAGTTAAAAAATTCGACCGGAAGGTGGAGATTGCCTCTCGTTGGAACCAGGAGGTTCTGGTCCTCTTTCCTGCAGTCGGGACCGATCGCCTCGGGGACGTGGGTCTCCCACCCCCGGGCTCTGGACGGTCGGGGAGCTGAGGCTGCGTCCCTTCCGTGGCTCCAGAAAATACCCTAACAGGCAGGATTTTGGAAAGTCGACTTTCAGGTCCATGTGCGTCCAGGCGCGCTAAAGAGCCTCTAAGGAGTTTAACAAGCTAAGGAGCATAATAATTAACGGGAGAAAGGAGACTTGGAGGTCTACCTTCATGTTTATAAACTCCTTAGACGGATCAGAAACACAGCTTGTGCCTTTTTATTCCCCAAGTTTCTCTCTTCTTTGTAGAACAATCTTTTAGTGCCGGCGAGGAAGTCGCCTTGTGAAAACGTGGTGAGCTGATGATGTTTTAGGAGCGTTTGAGTGAGCTTTACTTTGTACACAGGACGAGACGGGGAGGGGGCAAGGGAAGCCGCCCTTGTACCCACCGAATGTCCCTGGCTGAGGCTTTCTTTCCTCCCGTTTCCTTCTCCAACATCACCCCACCCACCGCACGTTCCTTACTGCGTGGCCGACCAAGGAATCCGTGCACCATGATAGACACGAGCACCGATAAATTTAAAGCAGGTTAGAGCTTCTCCCGGTTGGCTTTCCCTGTGCAATTGGACAGCTAAACCTCACCCAAAGGTCTGGGTTTTAATGAATGTATCTCTACCATCTGAAGGTTGCTGGCTAGTGCGACCTTGGGGAAATTACAGTGCCTCTGAAGAAACTCCTTTTCAACTTTCCTTTGCTTCTACATTTTCTTTTTCGTTTAAAAAAACGTCTGATTTTGAAACGGATACTTCTGGTCTTGTTCGTATAAGATGAGGTAGCGTAATGGGGGGAAAAGTAGACTTGGGGGATCTGCCTTAATTTTCCTAAGCTACGAAGGGTCAGAAATACATTTTGTCCCTCTTTGTTCCCAAAGTTTCTTTTCTTTATATTTTTCAAAAGTCAGTTGACTTTTTTAATTGTTTGACACTGACAAGGGAGTCACCTCGTGAAAATGCAAGGACATGTTCATGAGAAAATGGTTCCTAAGCATTAAAAAAAAAATCAGGCAGTGTGCAGAGGATTCGGTGCCCCAGTACACTCTCTCCCCTGCCCCAGGGAAATGATTTAGAGCTTTGCAGGACACTCAAAGGTGGTGGATGGCAAATTCCTTTCCTACCCTGTGGAGCACTTTCATGTTCTGTGTAAGGCCCGTTCTAGATTTTCCCAGCGGTGCTCACAGCAGCACCTTTTGAAGAAAGAACTCTTTTTTTTTTTTTTTTTTTTTTTAAGATTTTATTTTTTAGACAGAGGGGAAGGGAGGGAGAAAGAGAGGGAGAGAAACATCAATGTGTGGTTGCCTCTCACTTGGCCCCCACTGGGGACCTGGCTCGCAACCCAGGCATGTGCCCTGACTGGGAATCGAACTGGCGACCCTCGGGTTTGCAGTCTCCGCTCAATCCACTGAGCTACACCAGCCAGGGTGAAGAAAGAACTCTTTAATTATGTCCACTCTACAGCTGTGGAAACTGAGGAAGTTCCCCAAGGAATACACTGGAAGGAGCAGATTGGAATTCAGCTGTATTTGAGGCTAAAGCCAATTTTTTTTTGATTGTGTGGCACATTTTACTCATAATATTTTACTCAATGAGTATTTGCTAACACGACTGTGTGCTAGATCTTGTCCTAGGTGCTGGGGACACAGCTGTCCCAGCCTGCTGGAGAAGCGGCGACTGAAGCATCGTTGCCATCACCAGCCGCTCATTTTTAGCCTCTGTCCTCTTTAGAACAGAATTATTTTCTCTAGTAATCAGTACTAATGATTATTTTCTTACTTTCTTATTTCATTTTAAGACAATTAAAAGTAAGCTACATATTTTAATGATATTCAAGTTGGGTAAAATACTTTATGTATGAGTAAAATCCTCACATACCAAACAAAATATTATTCTTGGCAGTTTATACTGTTTTAAAGCATAAGTAATAAAATATGCTAATTTGAAGTGCATATATGTTACTAAAACTTAACAGTAACTGCAGCAATTGCTTAGATTTTTATACTCTTTAGAAATGATTGAGATCCCCAAAGAACTTTTGTTTATGTGGGTTGTATCTCTTCCTATTAAAACTGAGAAAATCAGGAACTATTCATTTATTCAGTTATTAAGAATAATAGTCAGCCCTTGTGGGCATGGCTCAGTTGGTTGGAATGTCGTCCACCCGCATACCAAAAGGTTTCGGGTTTGATCCCCAGTCCGGGTGTGCAGGAGGCAGCTAATTGATGTTTCTCTCTCCCCCTTCCTCTCTCTCTAAAAAAAAAATATCAATAAATATATCCTCAGGGGAAGATTAAAAAAAAAGAATAATAATCATAAACCTACCAGATAGTATCATAATGTATTTTAATAGAAAATAGCTAAAATGAGTTGAAGGCTTGACTGGGGCTGATGGATACACTTCCTAGGTCACTCAGGTTCCTATTGGCTGCAGGTGTCAGCTCTCCGCCTGGCTCCCCAGGGCAGCTCGCAGCCTGGCAGCTGACCTCCCGGAGCTGATTGTCTGAGAGAGAATGTACCATCAAGACAAAAGCCACAATGTCTTCTATGACCTAATTTTCAGAAGTCATCTTGGCTGTTATATGTCAAAATAGAACAAGTGACTCTTGCTGTTATCTGTCAAAATGGAAGAAACCTTAAGCAGTAATTTCATTATTTCAATTAGTTGCAGGGTTTGGATAATTTTTTTTAGCTGAGGCTTATTGGGAAAAAAAAAAATAGGAAAAGTCCAATTGTAAGTTACCCCCCAACCCAAGCCAAATGATAACTTTGGAAGCAACATGGTTGCTAAAACAGTAAATGAATGGTCTAGCCCCTCTTGAGTCTTGGAAACCATACACCCTCGCCAAGAAGGAGTGTGGGGAAGAGCCTGCATGCCACTTACCCACACTGAACTCCTCGAGGGCAAGGGTCCATTCCTGACCCGTCTTCGTATTCTCGATCATTGTCTGGCACATAGTGAGTGCTCAGTACATTTTTACTAAATTAAATAGGATTTTTCAAAATTTATGCATATCTGTAATATATGTTTATATTGTATACATACTGAATAAATATTCTACTTGGGTGACTATCCTACAAGGGCAGGCTATGTCTCATATACACGTATTTCCATATCATACAAACTGTAGCAGGGGTGTCCAACCTTTTGGTGTCTCTGGGCCACACTGGAAGAAGAATTGTCTTGGGCTACACATTAAATATACAAACACTAATGAAAACTGATGAGGAAAAATAAGGTTTTAAGTAAATTTACAATTTTGTGTTGGACCGCATCCCTAGCCATCCTGGGCCGCATGTGGGCCACGGGTTGGACATCCTTGTGTGTAAAGAGCCCTCAGTAGTCATCCGTGTGTGACCACTGCTGAAGTTAGCTGTGTTTTAGAACTCCATCTAGTATGTGCCTCCTCTGATTAAATCCACTCTGTATAGCACCAATTCTTTATAATACTGTCTCTAAAACATTTTCCTAAATAAAAAGGTGAAGTAATCCTTTTCAATACATACTTAATGTATACGTTCTTACCCTCAAGCCAGGACTGGAGATAGTGTTCCCACACGTCAGCTGTAAGTGTCCCTATGCCACACGGTCCACCATCTCAGCCAAAGGGGCATCACTGCGCCATCACGAGTTCAGGAGGGTTCCCCACCCACTGTGACTCCTTACTCACAGGAATGGCCTCTTCCTGCCGTTCATTTTCGCCTGTGGACAGTCCTGGTCCGCAATGGCCGATGAAGGTGGGCAGATAGTGGAGCTGGACTGGGACAAGGAAACTGACAGAGGATATAATATAATGCTAAAATGCCCGTTTTATGAAAGGTTGGTGCATTTTTAAGGAAATGGTTGACAGAGGGTTAAGACCACCAGGTAACTGGGACGTACCAAAGTCGTACGATAGTGTATTTCTAAGTATTGCTTCTTAGCTGCTTCCCACAGGTTTTTGATATGTGGTGTTTTCATGATCACTTAGGTCGAACTGTTGTCTAATTTCTTGTGTGATGTATTCTTTGACTTATGGTTATTTAGAAGTATATTTCTGGATTTCCGAGAACAGGGATTCACTGCTCGCTTAATTACATGGGGGGCAGAAAATACACACCGTGTTATTTAAGTTCTTTGAAACTTTAGACGCTTGTTTTATGACTCAGAATTTGTTCAGTTATTGTAAGTGCTCTGTGTACACTTTAAAAGATTGTCTATTTTATAGTCATTAAATGCAATGTTCTGCATATGTTCATTTACCTCAAGTTTGCTGATGGCTTGGTTGAAATTCTTACTAATTTTTTGTTTGCTCACTCTACCAGGAAGAATGCTATGTTAAAATCCTTCATCTTGATCGTGGATTTGTCTATTTCTTATTGTAATTCTATCAGTATTTTGCTTCATATATTGAGGCTGTGTTATGAGAAGAAGGAATTATAGTACCTTGGTCTAAACTGAATATTTTGTCTTTGCAGTATTCCTCTTTATCTGTGGGGTTTGGTTTTTGTCTTAGAAGGGTACTTCATTCGATATCCGTATAGAGATAGCAACTGCATCTTAGTTCCACTTAGTAGAGTTGTCTGTCTTTACTCTCAGGGTTTCTACACCCTTGTGTTGTAGCCATTTCTCATGCAAATCACGTGTAACTGGGCTTCTCTTTTCCCCGGGTCCAACCAGCTTTGTGTTCTAACTGGAGCATTTAATCAACTTATATTTATGTAATTGTTGACACATTATGTGATGGATGATTTCAATCTAACTTTTCTTTGAGGGCTTTCTATTTGTTCTACTGCATCTATGTTCTTTTTTTTTTAAATTTTGTTTATTTTTAGAGAGAGGGGAAAGGAAGGAGAAAGAGAGAGAGAGAAACATCGATGTGTGGCTGCCTCTCCTGCATCTCCCACCGGGGACCCAGCCCGCAACCCAGGCCTGTGCCCTGACCGGGAATCAAACCAGCGACCCTTTGGTTCGCAGGCCCTCGCTCAATCCACTGAGCTACGCCAGCCAGGGCTGAATCTATGTTCTTCTTTCTTTCTTCTGTTTTTTGCACTTTTTGATATTGATTATTTTTTATTATTCCATTTTCCTATTAGCTTGAAAGTTATTCACTATTTGTACTATTTCCATAGTCATTACATTACAGATTATTGCGTATTCTTGGCCTCTTGAAGTATAAAATTACTTGGTATTTTTATTCTTCTTCCTAAACAATGCAAAGACCTTAGGACACTTTTACTTTATTTATTGCCTTTCCTGACATGCCACTATTTTACTATTTTTTATTCTATTGTAGTTTAAATCAAACA
>VMDR010023121.1:0-15799 GCA_007922815.1 Macrotus californicus | reverse complement strand
TTCCATGAAAGAATAAAACATTAGGCTAGGAAAGCTGGACCTCAGAAAGACTATGTGTTTTTGGTATTTCTTAATAAACATTAACTATGTACTTTGAGGGCCAAGTCTACTTCTTTTTATATTCCAAGAATACTTGTTCTACATTCTAATGCTAAAAACTATGTAAGACATTCAAAGTTTAGACAACAAAGGACTGTCCCCTCCCCATCCATCCACCTTGCCATTACAACACTACTTCCAGTTTTTAGTATGTCCTAGCCTTTGTCCACATGTGGTGTGACCCTGGAATTTGTGATCATGCAATTCTGTGTCCTGTTTGCACTTGTATGACATGTGTCCCTCCTTGGGGCTAATCTCGTGATTATTTAAATAATTATATTATTTAACAAAAAAGGTCTTTGCTGATTTTGTTCAGCTCCTAAAATACAAAAATCAGTACCTAACCATTACCATTATAGGTACTACAAATTCCCTTGGCATTTAGGTTTTCACCATATTCAAGAGGAAAAACATGCCAGTATTACTGGTGAACACAGAAATTAAGTGCAAAGAGGGGAATTATCAGAGATGTAGGCAAAGGTCTTACCCTGAAGACTTCTGTGGGCCTTGGTCATGAGCTCAGAAACATTCCAAGTACAGTAAAAAGCTGTCAGAAGGTTTTATTCATGGCTTGAATGATCAAAAAGATCACTTTTCTGGTGGATGAAGAATGGGTTGATTATACAGTAGGCCCCCTTACCCATGGTTTTGCTTTCCGAGGTTTCAGTTATCTGCGGTCAACCATGGTCCGAAAGTATGCAATGAAAAACTCCAGAAACGAACAACTCATAAAGCTTAAATCGCTACCCTTCTGAGTGGCATGACGAAATCTCACGCCATCCCACTCTGTCCTGCCCAGGACTGTAAGTCATCCCTTTGTCCAGGCTGTCCACACTGTACAAGCTTCCCGCCTGCCAGTCATCTGGCAGGATCAGACAGGTGATCAGACAGAGAGACCACATGCACATAACTTTCATTTCAGTATAGTGTTATTCTATTTTATTGTTAGTTCTTATTACTAATCTCTTATTGTGTCAAACTTATAAATTAAGCTGTATCATAGGTATGTACACTCAGGCACTGCATAACAATGTTTCAGGGACAGACAGGTCACACACGAGATAGTGGACCCATAAGATTAAAATGGATTGTAAACAAAAAGTTTAATTGCAATGCCGAAAGAGAAAGCTGGACCTAAGGTTATGAATTTAGCTTCTCTGGGTAGTTTACATTTTAAAAAAAGACTCAGCATTCTGTCTCACTCCTTGTGCCTACCCATGACTAGGGGTCAGGAGCTGGCCAGGTGGGGAGCCCAGGAGCCTGTCCCGCCACGCCCTGCAAAAAGACACAAGCACACACTCTCCTAGACACAAACTCCCTTCCCTTCCCTCTGCCTTTCTCTTTCCATCATGTCCGGTTCCTCTCTCTCCTTTCTCTCCCCCTCTTCTCTCCCTTTTATTATATATATATATTATATGTGTATATATAATACATATACATATTTTCTCTAAAGCTTTACGTCTCTGGGTCTCTTTCATCTCTTCCTCCTTTTGTTTTTCTTTCCCCTCTCCCCACTCCTGACACCTACTCCCCCTCCTAGGGAGCCTTCCTCCAGGTCTCTTCCTGCCCCACCAGCAGGCACGCATGCACACTCACTTTCTCTTTTATACTGGATTTTTACTGCACCTTTTCTGTGCTTAGGTATGTTTACAGGCTGCACCACACAGACTAGATGTGCAGCAGACTATACCATCGGGGTTTGTGAAACTGCACTCTATGTTTGCACAAGAGCAAAATCACTTAACAACAGACACATTTCTCATAACACATTCCCATCCCTGTCATTAAGTGACATGACTGTATGCATAAGAACAAATATGTATACATAGGATCTGGTACTGTTTGCAGTTTCAGGAGGTGTTGGAATGGATCCCCATGATAAGGGGGGGGGGGCTACTATGCAGGGGTCAGAATAGAAATGAAGACCAATCAGGAGGCTATAGCAATAATCCAGGCAAAAGATAGTAACTTAACCTTGGGTGGCTATAATGGAGAACTCAAACAAGTGAAAAATTTGGGATACGTTCTAGCAGTAAGACCAAGGATACCTGTGGACAGCCTGTGGGTGGAACATGATGTAGGAAAAGACTTACAAGTGACGTCTAAGTTTTAGTTTATCACCTGGTCGGAAGGCATTAGTATGTTCTGAGACAGGAAAAACTGAGAGCAAGGTAGAGGTCAGCAAACAACTGCTCCTGGAACACAGCCCCATCACTGCTTTCTGGCTTCATCAGCAGAGTTGAGTAGTTAATGTAGGGACCATATCGCTCAGTAAACCTAAAATATTTACTAGCTGTCCCTTTAGGGAAAGGTTTTGTGGAGCCCTGATCTAGAAGACAGAGTGAACAATGAACAACAGAAAGACAAGGGTATACGTACAGCACAAAACTGTAGGGGACCCAAGCATTTAGAAGTGGAACAAACGAGGAGAAGCAGACATAAGGTTCAGGAGAAAAAGGCAGTGAGAAAGGAATGAATCCAACCATGTATATCACAGAAGCCTGGAGAAAAAATATCTCAAAGAAAGGGACTTAGGTATGCATGCCCTATCCACCCACTAACAGATTATAAACTGTTTTCCAGTGCCTCGCTGGAGTCTTCAAAAATCTCTACTATGTTAGTTAAAATGATACTTTAGAATTACTTACAGGTTTCAATATTTAGACTACCTATACTACATTCAAGCATGACACATTAACTGGGTCATAAAGCCATGACAAGATACTTTTTTCAACTTAAAGTCAAGTAACAAGGAGTTTAATTAGACAAGTATTCAACCAGCAAATCTTATCTGTATCCCTTAAATACTTGCTTCCTTTAAAATGTATGTGAAATAAACAATTCTATAAAATGAGACTTTTAAAGGTCGCATTTAATATATCTTCTAAATCTGATATTCAAATTTTTACTGTGTTTATTCTTTCCTTCTATAGAAGCAGATTTTTTAAAAAAATCTAACATCAAGTATTTATCAGGACAAGGGAAGCAAAGAGGAGAAAAATGAGATAAACACTGAAATACCTCTTAGTTACGAGGCATCTATCCAACGACAGAATTAAAGTAATACCTCTTTATGAATAATTACAGTCATTGAAGTGGCTTACGTTTTTTCTTTTTAAACTAAACATCTATGTAAGTTACCTACTGGTCACCCTCATTTAATTCTCTAACACGCAAATTATAACACTACTAAAGGCAAACTTCAGAGAGGAAAACATGTACTTATAAAGCAATTATTTAAAATTTAAAAAAACTGCCACTAAAATTTTAGATGAATGAAGTAGTCATAAAATAAATCTTATAACCCACTAAACAGTTTGACTTCAAGAGAAAGCCCCAGAAAACCCCAGCAAAAACAATTATACTGGAATTAGCGTGTTGTAGCGGGGAGCAGGTATGTGTGACGGTGGCACTGTACAATGGAATGAGTGCCGGGTTTTCAGCCCCAGCTCTTCAGGCTGAAGAAATGTGTAAAATGAACAGGCCTCAGAGTTTCTCAGTTTCTTACTAAACACTTAAAAAATGCAACTATCTTTACAGACTCTGCTCATCTGACAAATAAATAGTTCCATACAGAGCAGGAACCCCATAAAGTTAACTTTATCTGTTTAAAAAAGGCAAGTGCGTCCTATGACTTACAGGATGAGCATTTATAATAGTGGTATGAACAAAATTCCATTTGCCTTTATTAAATATCTGTTACCAATCATTTCCATCATCCGTAGAGAAGTACCACTTCACCAAGCCTCTAAGATGACCACACATAATCAGTAATAGCTCTAAAAGTGACTGCATTGTGGTCACATTCTCCCACCAGTAGAGAAGTCAGTATAGCATAATAGTTAAGTACGAAAGCTAGGGAATAAAGTCTGATTCAAATTCTAGATCTTCTCCTTGCTAGGTGTGGGTTCCTGCTTTCTAAGTCTCTGTTTCTTGATGTATAAAACTGCTGATGATTTCATGTACTTCTTTGCACTGTATCTGGTACACAGTAAGTGTTCAACAGAGTAATTATGGCTATTAAGTAAAGGTTTATTTTAAACACTGATCAAGTAGTATGGTTAAATAGAAGGGTACAGGGACAATGAGGTCCTTCCAAAAGTTAACAAAAGCAGGACAGAACTTTCCAAAGACAGCAAAAGTGGGGGTGGAACAGTCGAGAGAGAGTCCGAATGAACATACAGGAACCTATCACAGCCTCCTGACAGGCAGCTAACCCATGGCAGAAAAAGGAGAAGAGGACATTCCACAATGCTATGACAAAGGTGAAATTCCGAGCTAGAAGTGAATCACACAAAGGGGAAGGTTGAGCACAGAGTGCTCCTTTAAATGAGCTACCAAATAAGGAAAGCCAGGTGCGCTCGTTTCCCTTGTTTGCTATATTAAAGTGTAATCACATCTATATTTCAATATTCAACACGTCTGGCAACTCTGCATTTCAGAATAAGGAAAACACTACTTAATGAAAGCATCACTGCCGAGAGCATGAGTCGGCGGGCCAAGTAAGTAAACTAGGGAAAACTATGTTCTTTTTCCTCCATTTTTTAAGGCTTTGGGGTAGTATCTGTGTTGAGAAACAATTTATAACTCAACTTATTACTCCTATTACAGAAAATGCAGTCTTCCTTTCAATTTAAGGAATACATACTGACTACATGCGTAACACCAAGCTACACTCTCAAAAATAAGAACTAGAAGCATCTGAGGAAATTACAGTCTTGGAAGAAATTCAGGAACATATACTCATGACTAACACTTTACAAAACAGAACTACCTTTAGAGATGTACAAAGTTCTAGGAGATTCAAGGATAGATGAAGACTAAGAATGAAATAGTCCAGAGAGAATCCCTATGATGTGATGATTAGGAGGCACTTACTAGGATCCATGATAGTCTTTTGACAGGTAGACATGGGCATTTGCCAGGAAAAAAAGAGAACACTTGGGGGGGAAGGGAACATTAAGTAACCTGATTGTGGATACAGCAAAGGTATACAGAATAGTGAGAAATAGGCTGGGGAGGCTGGCAGTACACTGGGCAGATCTTTGGAGACTGACTGTAAGAAATCTGTACCCAAAAAACATTTCATAAGACACCTCGTGCAGATTTACCACTGTGAAAGTAACAATAAAAAGAGCACAAAATAGACTTCCTTTGTCTTTTACTGAATTCTCACGTAGAAGTCAATGCCATATTCTGGATCACTCAAGCCCATCCTAAGTAATGTTAAGACCTACCCCAGATTGCCTTCACTCATAAAAAGGAATATGAAGGATGAATAATTTGATGCAAGGCAAGGAGATCTGTGTTAGGGTCACACTTTAGGGTACAAATGTATCGTTTTGAAACAACAGAGATGCTCAGGTTCCATATCCTCATTCAGTCTGATCAGTAAGTGTGTTGAATCTGTATTTCTTATAAGCATCCCCAGTGACTCACTCAGAGAGAGGGCCCACGGACCCTGTCTTGAAAATACTGCCCTACAGCAAGGTTCCCAGCACAGAACCAACATGGCTGGGCAGTGTGAACGGGTCCTATCACTGAAGACAGTAATGCATGTCCAGCACCTTGGATCTAGGCATACTTGCAGTGAGACCTCGGCAGGTGTAGCACCCCTACGGCCGTGCCACCCAAAGCCCCCAAACTCCAATTTTTGTACCATGCCAGTAACAGTCATTTCTTGAATTATAATCATGAAAAAAAATAGCCAAGTCTCCCTCCATACTAGATTTCTGAGCTCAAGAAATTTCTGAGAAAACAACTCCAATCTCTGAAGGATGAAAGAATTGCTGGCAGAAATTATTACAACAAGTAATACTGCAGGCGGATGGAAAATAAAAGGATCAGTTTGCTGGCAGGAGTCAAACCATGGGGAATAACAATGGATTTTTTCAGTCTAAGGATAAAATATAATTTAGAGCCAATTACAGTCAGAATGAATATTCATTTTAAAAATGCCACTCACTAGCATGTATATATTTGCTTGTCATAATCTTCAGCAGCTGTCCTTAATCTGAGCACAGACTCCTTCAGAGACACCATTTCTCATCCTTCTTTGTGCCGTGGCGCTTTGTATCACAGAAGGTGGTGGATAAGCCTGGCACTAGAATTTCCTTCTAAGTATCTATACAGAAATAGCTAACATAGAAGCTTGCTAGGGAAAACTGAGAAAGCCGAAGAACCTCTACTTCCCCTGCAAAGACGACCTTTCCACACACACCCACATGGCTTGCTCCCTCACACCTACCTGGACTACACTCATTTGAGTGGAAGATGGTTGGTTGGAGAGTTCCAAGAATATACAGTATTTCTACGTCAGAGCAGGCTGGCTTTATAGTGCATTTTACAAATGTTTAGCAGAGATTATTGCGGAAGCAAGAAGTTTTCCAAAATAAAATTAATCTGTCTTTGATTGCCTTTATTATGTTGTCATAATGGAAACAGCTAAAATCATTTCAATAAAGCTTTACAAGCAAACAAAGTCACTGAGGCTTTCCTAAGCCACTCCACGTAAAACTCCACCCCACCTGCACCGTTCACTTTCAACATTTTATCCCCTTCCCTGCTTTAGTCTTTGTCACTACACTTAGAACCTAACACACTACATAATTTACTAACTCACGATACTTGTCAGACTTCCACTAAAATTTAAGTTCCATGAGCAGAGAGGGCTTTTTGTCTACTTGTTCACTGCTGCACCCACTTGTCCGGAACAGTATCTGGCACTTAACAGATGCCCAGTTGAAGAAATGAACGAGTCAATCAATCAAAACCAAGAACAGGTAAATGGAAAGTCTCTTATTTTAGACAATGTCCCTTAGGGAATAATTAAGACAGATTTTGTATTAGGACACAAGTGCTCTCAGTTAATTCACTGAAAATGCTGTGTGAAATTCCTCTCGGTTGTCAGTCAATATTTGGTCAGCTGGACTTCTTCCTTTTCACTACCAATTGTTTTCTTACAGTGAACACGACCCAGGATACTTCTGAATCCCACCAGCAATTCAATAACCGGAACTGCCGGAATAAGGAAGTGTCGCAACACTCCCATCTGTGTTAGCGGGCGGGCACCAGGTCAGACTACTGAGCTCTGCATTTTCCTTCCTACTAGAAGGAAAAAGGCCCTTGCTTTAGAAGACTCACCTGGATAAAGTGATGGACTTTTAAGTCAATTTACCCCAAAGCTTAAAGGCATTAACTGTCATTTCTGCTTCACTTACTTTGTTTCCCAGGCCCTGTATCTAACTGTTACATGATTTCTATTCTGCCAAGTTCTCAGGCAAATTCCATGAAATGTCAGCCGGGGTATATTAAACTTTACCCTACAGGGCAGATCATCATGTGACAATGACAGGCACCTGGACATCACATTGCCAAGAAAGATTACAGGGCAATCAAAGTTTACCCTAATACCCTCTAAGAGTTAGCCAGACCTCAACCCACCCTTCTGGAAAAAACCCACATTTAAACCACCCCTCTAATGAAGACTAAATATAGTGTCTGTGGAGCATATCAGTAATTTAAGTTATTGAACAGAGAATAAAACATTAGTTTGTGTCCTTCATACCAATACTCCTAAATCATTCTTTTCACCACATCTTTAAGGAAGTTCCACTGCTTTCAGGATTTGACTGAAACCCAAACCGGACAATCAGAGCATTTCTCAACCTTGCCTCCCACTCACTCTTCCTGTCTACCTTAAATCCCTAAATCCCATCTCTCTGCAGGAACTTCTCAAAGTTCCCCCATTCAGAATCTCTCCCCCCCGCCCCCACAGTAGTTTCTTACTCCCAACACTTCCTGTTACTGACCACGTCATTTACCTGAATATGTGTCTACTCCCTGCAAGCCTGAGAGTCCATGGAATTAAATGTAAGATTTCAAGGATAATGCTTATTAGCACAATCCTTTAGGTTTGTAGTCACCTGGTGAGAATTTACAAAAATTGCCTATGGTGAAAATTCCCTCAATCAAAACTATTACAGAACAATTATTGTGTCAAGCACAACGGTGGCCACTGAGGACCATGGATCCATCCCAGTCATCCAAAGACAGGTGTCCGTTTTCTTCCTCCCTATCCAGTCTCAGTCATTTTCATAAGCTCAGTTCAAACGCCACCTGGCCCAACCACTCGGCTTAAGCATGAACCCTCCACAGCCTGACTATGACTTCAGATCATGTGTTGAAACCTTTCTGAAGGCACACGACAGTGTAATAAAAGGGCAAATATGTAGAAACAGCACAGACTGACAAAAATTTAAATCTCTCTACTGCTACCTTTGTTGACTTTGAACAAATCAGTGAATGTTGTTGACCAAGCTTCCTCACCTGTCAAACAAAGGTATACAGATACCATTTACCTTACTTGGGGATTATGAAGAATGATTTATATTTTTAAAACGTAGAGACAGCGACTAAATCCAATTCAGGGGCTTAGTAGGTGTCCAGTAAAGCTTACCTCCCTTCCTCGAAAGCGTTAACATTGTAATATGCACTGAAGGGACCGGAGCCGGGAGGGCTGCGGTGAGCCCCGGGTACACCTGCCGGATGTGAGGTCCCCGCGGCGGGAGACGCCCCGGTTCCCCTCCCCGCGCCAGGCCTCACCTTGGTGGTCGTAGACGCTAATGTAGGAGATGCCCACAGCCATGCACCACACCACGAGACTTGCGATGTCCGAGAAGCTGGTCTCCTGCTCTTCCTCGGTGATCACCAGGCCCATGTGCACCGGGAGCTTCTTCAGGGAACGGCCGTCCGCCCGCCAGCGCAGCCGGGGGTGGGGGGCGCCCAGGCCCGGCCCCCCTCGCGGGTGCCGGTGCTGACGGCGGTTCCTGCCTACAGCCGGGGGCTTGCGGAGCGTGAAGACGAGCGGCGCTAGGACCGCGGCGGAGGCGGCGCGACAGCAGCGCCGCCAGAGCCAGTTCCAGGTGCCGAACCGAACGCGGAGCCAGTAGGTGAGCGTGCGGTGCAGGCAGAGCAAAGCGTGCAGCACCCGCCACACCAGCTCGTACAGCCCCGTCATACTCTCGTGGCGCCAGGCTGTCCTACCCTCCCCCCTCCCACACCCGCGGCGCGATGGCTTTTTATCTACCCCTGTGGCCGCCGCGAGCCATCGCTCCGCGCTCCCCTGTCCCCCACGCCTGAACCCCTTTCTACTGTCTACACCTCACCTCGCCCACACCGCCATCTTTCTCCGGCCTCGGCAGCCCCGCCCCCGCTAGTACATAGACAGTTCTGATTGGTCGGCGAGGAACTCTGACGTGGCTTCTGCCTTCGAAGAGGTGGCCTAGCCCGGCGCGGCGAGAGAGAGCGCGCGCCTGGGAGCTAGATGGGTCACTGACCCCGTTCGCCCCCTCGTGGTTTGGAGGTTTAGAAGCGTTTGCCACTGACACTTGGATGTAGGACCCAGAAAGGTGCAGGTCGTCCTGGTAGGAATGGGTGATTGCAACGACGCAACATCCCTCGGGTCCTGGATGTCTTATACTGTCTGTTTCTCTCATAGTCTCGCCAGAAACGGTTCCCAGGCAGCAAAAGCGTCCAGGAGATTGGGAATTACAAATGCCAGAAGAACCTAGGGGCAGAATGTATCCCTCAGTAAGTGCTGATGCTGGGATCAACCACAGTCCCTTCATGGAAGTGTGTGCAGAGGCAGGAGTGTGGCCCCTAGAGAGGTCCTGCTACTGTTCTTTGGTCAACCCTTCTAGCTAAGCTAATTCTTCTAAGAGTGGGAATGAGAATCTTTAATAATGTTCCTGAGACATAATTCAGCCGATACCATTCCCCTCTAAAGGGAATCCTTACTGGCTGTCCATTGCTTAGTACCTAAGAGAGAGGATCCACCCTTGGCAATCCAATAACTTCATTCTTTTATTCATTCATTCAGCAAGCCATTACTGACTGGCAGCGCCACTAACCTCAGTCACCACTACTATTTGATATACACTGCCCACCCAGCCTCCACATCCCCTTCACACAGCCAATCTGGACTACAGAATGCTCCCCCAGGCCTACTTAGTCCACAGGAGCCCACCCCCACTCCATCACTGACACCCTGCCACATTACCCTGATGTACTCACCTCTCTGTCCCAAGGTTTGTCGCTTCTGACAAGGTTAGAGCCATCAGTCTCATCTCTGCATGGCCAGCTCTCAGGTGTTCAGGCACATGCAGGCTGCAACTTTTGTACACCTTTGAATTTGTAAATTTAAGCAAAGGGGTTCTGGCCCCATCTCCAACTGACAGTTCCCACCACAACCCCAAAAGGCATATCCTGGCAATTCTCCCCAATTGTTTGATTTCGTTTCTCCTAGAGTAGCCAGTGGTCAGTTGACGGGTATCCTTACTTAAGGGTGTTTGTCCTCCTAAAAGAGGGTAGGGAGAGAAGAAGTCCACTTTTCTTCTTTAGCATCTTTCAGTAGACTAGGAGTGCAGGTGCCGGTTAGTATTACTGGTTGCTTCTCTGCAATTAGGAGGAGATAGGTTCGATGCTCTTTGTTTTCAGCCACAATTCTGGAATAACAAGAAAACTGCACTGCATATTCTGTGATGTAGATAGCACTTTTTAAACTGTACTGGTTCAGAATAAAAACTTTGAACTCCTTAAACATATCTAAACTACCCCCAACCCCACCCCTCAAATTCTAGTAAGACACAAATGCAGGAAGAATTCCACAGCTTCAGAAACAGGTTAATTATAGCAGGCATAATGTTTATAGCACCAACACCCGTTCAAACTCCAGTCTTTGTACCACCCCAATTATGGTCATTTCCTAAGTTATAATCATGTAGACAAAATAGCTAAATCCCCCACTAAAATTCTGAGCACAAGAAATTCCTGAGGAAACAATGCCAATTTCTGACATATGAAAAAAAAATAGTGTCAGCAATAATTATCATAAAGAAATATTATATCTAAGAGAAAATAAAAGGTCAGTTTGCTGGCAGAGTCAAACCAAGATAAACATCAATAGATTTTCTTAGCCTAAGAATGAAATAAAATCTAGATCCAACTATAATTAGAATGCATACTTATTTTAACACAAATTTGGGGTAAAGGGGTATAGGGCTGGGGAAAAATGTAAGGATGCACAGGAGCTTGTCTCCAAGGATGTTAACGATCAAGCCCCCTCAACCCACACCACTTGTGCACCAGCCACTTTCTCATTGAGAGGTAAAGTCTGTTTCTCCATTTTCTCGACTTCAGGCCAAACTGTGTCTTCACAGACCAAGAGAATACAGCAGAAGTAACATTGCATAATCTCCGAAGTTAAGTCATAAGAAGCCTTGCAGCTTTAGCCTTGGCTAGGTCTCTGGAAACACATTTGGGGGAAAACGAGCTATCTGAACTCTAGTTGTACTCTATTCTAAGGAGGTTATGAAATGAGGAATCCCAAGCCAGGAACGTGGAAAGACCATGTGAAGACCCAGGACCCAGCTGCTCTTATCTATTCCAGCCATTGCAAATAAGACACCAAATATATAATGAGAAAGCTTTGTGTCCCAGCCACTGTCTGACATCAACCTAGTGAGGGGGACCGACACCAAGAAAGAATTGCCCAGCTAAACTGAGTCAAGACATGAAGTATTGTTTTAAATACTGTGATTTGGGGTAGACTACAAAGCAGTAGATAACCAGAGCAGTTTCCCAGACCTTCATCCTACTTCATTTCTCAATTTTCCATTACATAAACCTACCCCCACCCTTAGTTCATGCCCATGGGTCCTACATACAAGTTCTTTGGCTTCTCCATTTCCTATACTATTCTTAATCTCCCCTGTCTATCTTCTACCTACCATTTATGCTTCTTATTCCCTGTACCTTTTACCTCTCTCTCCCCACCCACTCCCCTGATGATAACCCTCCATGTGATCTCCATTTCTGTGATTCTGTTCCTGTTCTAGTTGTTTGCTTAGTTTGTTTTTGTTTTTGTTTTTTTAGGTTCAGTTGTTGATAGTTGTGAGTTTGTTGTCATTTTACTGTTCATAGTTTGATCTTTTTTTCTTAGATAAGTCTCTTTGATGTTTCATATAATAAGGGCTTGGTGATGATGAACTCCTTTAACTTGACTTTATCTGGGAAGCACTTTGTCTGCCCTTCCATTCTAAATGATAGCTTTGCTGGATAAAGTAATCTTGGATGAAGGCCCTTGCCTTTCATGACTTTGAATATTTCTTTCCAGCCCCTTCTTACCTGTAAGGTTTCTTTTGAGAAGTCAGCTGACAGTCTTATTAGAACTCCTTTGTAGGTAACTGTCTTCTTTTCTCTTGCTGCTTTTAAGATTCTCTCCTTATCTTTTATCTTGAGTAATTTAATTGATGTGTCTTAGTGTGATAGTCTTTTGACAGGTAGACATGGGCATTTGCCAGGAAAAGAAGAGAACACTTGGGGGGGAGGGAACATTAAGTAACCTGATTGTGGATACAGCAAAGGTATACAGAATAGTGAGAAATAGGCTGGGGAGGCTGGCAGTACACTGAGCAGATCTTTGGAGACTGACTGTAAGAAATCCGTACCCAAAAACCATTTCATAAGACACCTCGTGCAGATTTACCACTGTGAAAGTAACAATAAAAAGAGCTACAAAATAGACTTCCTTTGTCTTTTACCAAATTCTACGTAGAAGTCAATGCCATATTCTGGATCACTCAAGCCCATCCTAAGTAATATTAAGACGCAGCCCAGATTGTCCTCACTCATAAAAAGGAATATGAAGGATGAATAATTTGATGCAAGGCAAGGAGATCTGTGTTAGGGTCACACTTTAGGGTACAAATGTATCATTTTGAAACAACAGAGATGCTCAGGTTCCATACCCTCATTCAGTCTGATCAATAAGTGTGTTGAATCTGTATTTCTGATAAGCATCCCCAGTGACTCACTCAGAGAGGGCCCACGGACCTTGTCTTGAAAATACTGCCCTACAGCAAGGTTCCCAGGACAGAACCAACATGGCTGGGCAGTGTGAACGGGTCCTATCACTGAAGACAGTAATGCATGTCCAGCACCTTGGATCTAGGCATACTTGCAGTGAGACCTCGGCAGGTGTAGCACCCCTATGGCCATGCCACCCAAAGCCCCCAAACTCCAATTTTTGTACCATGCCAGTAACAGTCATTTCTTGAATTATAATCATGAAAAAAAAAATAGCCAAGACTCCCTTCACAGTAGATTTCTGAGCTCAAGAAATTTCTGAGAAAATGACTCCAGTTTCTGAAGAATAAAATAATTAATGGCAGAAAGTATTAAAATCAAGTAATACTGCAGGCAGATGGAAAATAAAAGGATCGTTTTGCTGGCAGAGCAAAAACTCAAGAGTACACTCAAAAGTGACTGAGTATAAATAGGCTATTTATGGCCACCCTAGTTAAAGCTCCTTCCCTTTGTCCACCATTTACTTTTGACACTTTATCTCACTTTAGTACTTTATTTTTCCTTGTTGCAATTATAATCTAATATACCACATATTTAATTATTTATATTTGTCAGAATGCCATAAGATGTAAGCTTCATGATCGTAGGGACTTTCGTCTGCTTTGTTCATTTATGCACCTCAGGCATGGAACAGTATTTGCACTGAATAGACATCCAGTTTTCACCCAATAAATGAATGAATCAATCAAGCAATCAGTCAGTCAGTCAATAAAAACTAAAATAGGTAAACCAAGTCTCTTATTTCATACAATTAAGTTAGCTCTTATCCATTAAAAAATAATTGAAACTTCTTTTAGAGTAGAACATAAAGTACTCTAAATCTAGTCACTGAAAATGTTCTTTAAATCTCTGTTCCATTGTCAGTCAATACTTGATCAGCTTGATTGGTTTCTTTTCATTATCAATTTTTTTTTAAAAATCAAGTCTATATTGTTTAAAACCTGAGTTCAGAGGCCACATCCTTGTCATCGTACATGCTCCTTGCCTGTATCCCTGGGATGTCAGAGCCCTGGGCCAAGATTGGCCCGAGCAGAGTAGAGGGGAAAAGACACAGACTGATTCCAGAAACTGCCTGCTTAATTCTCTCTCACTGGAGTACAGGACAAGACCTCTGAGAGCAGGGTGGCTCTGTCTGTCTTTTTCAAATGTTATTTTTCAGTTACCATTTACATTCAATATTATTTCTTATCAGTTTCAGGTGTACAGCATAGTGGTTAGACAAACTCATCTTTTTCTTTTTCCTTCCTTCCTTCCTTCCTTCCTTCCTTCCTTCCTTCCTTCCTTCCTTCCTTCCTTCCTTTTTTTAAAAAATAAGACAATGGATATTTCTGAATCACAGCAATTCAGTAACAGGAATTATCAGAACAAGGAAGTGTGAAGAATTAAACTACTTAGCTATATTTTTTTCTCCCCTTATTGGAATGTAAAGGACCTTGCTTTAATAAAATCACCCCTAGTCCCGGCCAGGTGGCTCAGTTGGTTGGAGCATCGTCCTATATACCAAAAAGGTTGTGGATTTGATTCCTGGTCAGGGTACATACGTAGGTTGTGGGTTTGATTCCTGGGCTAGAGCACGTACTGGAGGCAAATGATCAATGTTTCTCATTTTAAGTTATTGAACAGAAAATAAAATATTAGTTTCTGTCCTTCATACCAATACTCCTAAATCATTCTTTTCACCACATCTTTATCTTTAAGGAAGTTCCATCCACTGCTTTCAGGAGTTAGCTGAAACCCAAACCTGACAATTAGAGCATTCTTCCACCTTACTTCCTACTCACTCTTCCATGTCCCACTTAAATCCCATCTCTCCCCATGAACTTCTCAAGTTCCCCCATTCAGAATCTCGTTCCCTCCTTCTCATAGTAGTTTCTTACGTTGAACATTTCTTGTTATTGACCATGTCATCTATGTATGAGTCTACTTCCTGCAAGCCTGAGGGTCCATGGAATTAAATGTAATGGTGTTGTGTTTTAATTTCAAATTTTACTTGTTCATTGATGGGAAGAATTCTTATGATAAAGTCTCAGTTTTTCAGTGATGCTTGCCTCTGACCTGTGAACTTAACAAGGGCTTTTTATTTACTCAATTCACCCCCTTATATAGGACATGATTATAGAGTGGTCTGGAGTTGGGTGCTTCCCTTCCCCTAGGCTGGTTGGATTTAATAAAAACCACAGTAGTTTTGGATGCTGAAATAATTCCTTTTGATGGCAGGCCTTGTTGAGAAACACAGAGTACTCTGTTATATTTCACAATGGCCCCTTTCCTTCTCCTGTTGCCAGAAGCATGAGGGGATTTTTCTCCAATATTCACTTGAGGCAAAACTTACAAAAGTAGGTGAGCCCTGCTGTGTCTGGGACCCCCAGATTTTAAATTCTGAGGCTTGTCCACGCTGAGCCTCCAGCAATTCATGAATTACATCACAGCTCAGGGTTTCCTTGGACAGCACTGGTTCCCGTGGCGGTTTCTGCCCCCTAAGTTGTAATTCTCTGTCTTCTATATCCTGTCTGTCTCTCCATTGTAGGAGCAGAAGTTTGCCTCGTGGCTTCACTTCTCTAATGGATGAAAGAAGAGTTGTTGATTTTTTAGTTTGTCCAGAGTTTTACTTGTTGTTATGATGGATGGACAACTTCCAAGCTCCTTACAGGCTGGATCATAAAGCAGAAGTCTTCTACCAGTTTTTCTTTGAACTTTTATTTGAGCATAGCTACATCCACTCATTCATGAGTTGTCTATAGTAGAGCTGAGTAGTTGCCTCAGACGTCACAAG
>VMDR010023120.1:0-15796 GCA_007922815.1 Macrotus californicus | reverse complement strand
GCAATGGGACCACCTCACGAGGCTCGTAGGCTGTTTGCTATGATCGCTGGGCTGCGACTGAGCCCCCGGGTTTCCCAGCCTGGTGGGATATGCAAATAACTCCCGGGGCACCTTGGGTAAGGAGTCTTTGGCAGGACTCCAGGCGGGGCTGTGGGACCTCAGGCCTTCGCGCTGTGGCCGTGGAGCATGCCGGGAGCGGTAGGCACCGCCGAAGACCCAGCGCTGCCTGTGTTCTCGAGATCGGGCTGACCAGCCACCTCGTGCTCCATGAGGCACCTGGGCTGGCGTGATCGAGGCAGTCCTGGCGTCCTGCCTGGAGCAGGCGGCCTCTCCCCAAATCGGTTAGTCTGCTGGGTCACTAGGGCTCTGGGTCGAGTACGCGTCCTCCCACCAATATATGGAATATATCACGGATATTTCACCCGTGACACAGAGACCTTGTGCCTGTTGCAAAAGGTATTGTCGAAATGAGCTCAGCGCCCAGCCCTCTGGGAAATTCCTCCCAGTGCCTCGCCCACTCGGTTCCGGATCGTCAGCAGCACACTCTCACTTCCCAGGGCTCAGCAAACTTCGGCACTAGTGTCCGCGGCCTGAGTCTATTATGCCCAGGCACCGGTGTGATAGGGCCCAGGGCTGGATGGGCCCAGAAGGACAGCCACGCCTTGCACAGGTGTGCTTCCCCTAGGACGCAGGGGCCACCTTGAACTCTGGTCGCAAAACTGGCTGAAACACTGAAGAACATGCTGAAGCCCACATTTTTGGCCTGAGAGGTGGATTCAAGGAATTACACTATTAGAGCTGAACTACAGCATCATTCTTGTAGTTCCTTGTACTTCCCCGCACCCTGCCCCTAGCTCTGTTGTGATAAAAAAGCGCAGAACAGACAGACCTACTTGCAAGAAATACCGGAATGTTAGTGTTCAAGATAATGATTTTAACTGCAAAAACCATACCGCTCAAGTCAACGGCCTTGAGCGTTGTGAATGAGGGCCAAAGGTGAAAGAAAGCCTCTGGTATCGCGGTGGTTGCAGTGCTCCGTATATTAAAGGAAAGTGAAGAGCGTAGGTTAGCCTGCTTAAGATGGTACCTTTAATAAGGAATACGGTATATTTATAGTATAAGTGCAGTTTTGCTTTTGCTTTTCCTCCTTCATTTGGTCGTCCTACCTCTCTCCAAAACTATGGCACAATACATTGGAACCTGTGAAAACAAGTAATTTTGAGAAGTTTTTAAATTAGTACACAATTTTATCATGTACAAAAGGAAAATAGTGTGAAACCATATGAGTTTCTGGTATGCGGAAATAAAAATAGAAAAGGAATAGAAAGACTACAGGGATTATTGCTAAACCTACCTATGTTTGTGGTTATAATTCTCTTTCAACGCTTTGAAAAGTAATAAAAACACTGTGTTCTCCCCCCACCCCAAAGAAACAATTAGGCAAAAATCATACACCTGTTGAGTAAATTGTCCAATCACAAATAAAGTCTGCTTTGATGTATTTCTTCTAATGACCTATATTTCCAATCAACCATTACTGCCTTCAGAGCTATTAATAAATTGATGTTCAATTTTATGACTTAAAGAAATATATCTAAAACCCTTCATGTTTGCTTTAGAAACCTTACAACTGAAGAGTTTATTAAAGGATACATGGTGAAAAAAATCTATAGGTGGAAGGATGGTCAGAGTTCCAGAGTCGTGAACTTGATTTCTCTACTCCTTAAGGCCGGCTACATTCCTGGATGACCATGTTTGAACCCTTTATATTCTGAAAAGAGGAAAAATGTTTGCTGCATACAGTGGGGAAAAAAAAAGGTTGATGAGATCAAATCCTTGGGGGAGAAACCATTATAATGGCTCTACATTATCCGATGTGTACAGAAATAGCAAAAAAGCATAATTTAAGAGTCATGGCACTGTCGCACAATATGCTGAAAGAAAGCTACAGCAGAATTTCTCACGGATGATTTACTTGTGAACTCTTTCAAAGCAATACATTCTCTCTAGACCTCCAGCATTCCTAAACTTACTTCTATTATATTGTTATTTAAATATGTATGAACATTAAACTGTAAAAACTTATTCTTATAGCTGTTATAAACTAAAAACAAATTCAACTACATTAATTTTGTGTTATATTGATTTGTTTTATAACTAACTACAAGTCAATGCAACGCAAATTAAACTACAAGTCAATGCAATTCAAATTAACATTAATTACTTTCAGTAGACGATGTGTTTGGCTAAAGCTGAATCACTAATGTTGGGTTTGATAGTTGACAGATGTAGCCTCAGGTTCAGTTCTATACTTAATCTGTTTCTGTGTTTTGACTAATGCAGATAGTACCAATTCACACAAACATATTCTAAAAAAACTTAACCTTTGTTTACAACTAAATTATATAAATACTTGAACATTCTTTTTTTCATATTTTAATATCTTTGAAACCAGGACACAGCACACAATAAATGGGAGCCAAGAGTATGAAATAAGGTAGTTTAGTAAAATCGGCTTCATACTTATATACTCTGCCAGTGAGCAATTCTTGAATGCCAATATATTACTTGGTGATTCTGTAAATCTGTATTATATGTTTCAACATAGAGTTAGAGTTATAGTATAATTGAAATTGGCACTAAATATATAATCAAATATTGCTGAAGTTTGGAACTAGAAAAGATGTTCTGAAATTACTTTTAAATTCTAGACATATTTTTAAAACTTTTTTTAAAAAAGATTTTATTTATTTATTTTTACAGAGGGGAAGGGAGGGAGGAAGGAGAAAAGCATTAATATGTGGTTGCCTCTTGAGCACCCCCTACTGGGGACCTGGCCTGCAACCCAGACTTGTGCCCTGACTACGAATTGAACCAGCAACCATTTGATTTGCAGTGCTCAATTCACTAAGCCACACCAGCCAGGGCTAAACTTTTAAGTTTCATTCCTGAGCTCAGACTGTTGAAGATAAAGAAGGAACGAGGGTTCTTTCTTTATACAGTGTTTTCTATAAATAGTGTTTTATTTATAGATATTCATATATTTTCTGGGCTATATAAAATCCATAACATGAAATTTCATCTGATTCTGTGAACAGTTTTCTCATTTTCAAAAAAGGGATTTTTCTTTAATTTATGACTTCTCTGGTATATACTGTGAGCTGGTTAGAAGGCCTTTCCCACAGTCAGTACATATGGTGAGTTAAGTATGACTGCTCTGGTCATATTCAAAGGGCCTTCCTACACACACACACACATACACATACAGAGTTTTTCTTCTTTGTGAATCTGCTGATGTGGCTGTGTTATTTCCCAGAGCAATTACCACAGTCAGTACATTCATAAGATTTCTCTCTAGTATAGGTTCTCTGGTATGTATTTAAACATGTTTACCTATGAAGACTCTCTCTTAATTAATAATAACGAGGGGGGGGTGAATTTTTTTTATTGTTGTTCAAATACAATTGTCTCCATTTTCCCCCCACCCCAGCCATCCCCACCTACCACCCTCAATTCTACCCCGCTTTGGCTTTGTCCGTGGGTCCTTTATGGATGTTCCATGACAACCATTCCCCACTTTATCTGACCACCAACTTCCTCTCTGGTTACTGTCAGTTTTTTTTTAATTTCAATGTCTCTGGTTATATTTTGCTTGCTTGTTTTTGTTGTTGGTTAGGTTCCACTTATAGGTGAGATCATATGGTATTGTCTTTCACTGCTTGACTTATTTCACTTAGCATAATGCTCCCCAGTTCCATCCATGCTGTTGCAAAGGGTAGGAGCTCCTTCTTTCTTTCTGCTGCCCAGTATTCCATTGTGTAAATGTACCATGTTTTTTTGATCCACTCATTTATCGATGGGCACTTAGGTTGCTTCCAGCACTTGGTTATTGTAAATTGTGCTGTTATGAACATTGGGGTGCATAAGTTCTTTTGAACTGGTGTTTCAGGAGTCTTAGGGTATAATCCCAGCAGTGGAATTGCCAGGCTAAAAGACAGTTCCATTTTTAGCTTTTTTGAGGAAATTCCATACTGTTTTCCATAGTGGCTGCACCAATCTGCATTCCCACCAAGAGTGAACTAGGGTTCCCTTTTCTCCACATCCTCTCCAACACTTGTCTGTTGATTTGTTTATGATGGACATTCCAACCAGTGTGAAGTGGTATCTCATTGTGGTTTTAGTTTGCATCTCTCTGATGGCTAGTGATGCTGAGCATCTTTTCATATATCTCTGGGCCCTCTGTATGTCCTCCTTGAAGAAGTATCTATTCAGGTCTTTTGCCCATTTTTTAATTGGGTTGTTTGTCTTCCTGGTGTTGAGTCGTGTGAGTTCTTTATATGTTTTGGAGATCAAACCCTTGTCTGAGGTATCATTGGCAAATATATTTTCCCATATGTTTGGTTCTCTTTTCATTTTGCTGATGTTTTCTTTAGCCATGCACAAGCTTTTTATTTTGCTGAAGTTCCATTTGTTTATTCTTTCCTTTATGTCCCTTGCTCTAAGGAACATATTAATGAAAATATTGCTGCATGGAATATCTGAGATTTTCCTACCAATGTTCTCCTCTAAGACTTTTCTGGTGTTGCAACTTATATTTAAGTCTTTTTTCCATCTTAGGTTTATTTTTGTATATGGTTATAAGTGGTGGTCAAGTTTCATTTTTTTGTCCAAAACTTATGGGTCACAGCAAAGGCAGTCCTGAGAGGGAAATTCATAGTGATACAGGCTTACCTAAAATAAATAGAAATATTTCAAATAAACAACCTAACCCTACAACTACAAGAGCTGGAGGAATAACAACAAACAAAGTCTTGAGTAAGTAGAAGGAAGGAAATAACCAAGATCAGAGCAGAATTAAGCAACACAGAGACTAAAGGAACAATTCTAACGATCAATAAATCCAGAAGCTGGTTCTTTGCAAAGATAAACAAAATCGACAAGCCTTTAAGCAGACTAATTAAGAAAAAGAGAGAGAGGACCCAAATAAACAAAATCAGATATGAAAGAGGGGAGATTACAACAGATATCATAAAAATACAAAGGATTGTAAGAAATTACTACAAACAACTATATGCCAAGAAATTTGAAAACCTAGGGGAAATGGACACATTTCTAGAAAAATATAATCTTCCAAAACTGAATCAAAAAGAAGCAGAAAGCCTGAACAGACCATTAGCAGCTGACAAAATCGAAGTAGTAATCAAAATACTCATGGCACACAAAAGCCCTGGACCAGACAGTATCACAGGAGAATTTTACAAAGTATTTAAAGAAGAACTAACTCCTATCCTTCACATACTATTCCAAAAAAACCAAGAAGAGAGAAGACTCCCAAACCCTTTGTATGAAGCTAGCATCATCCTAATCCCTAAAATAGATAAAGACACAACAAAGAAAGAAAACTATAGGCCAATATTGCTGATGAACATAGACACTAAAATCCTCAACAAAATATTGGCAAAACTGCATCTACAATACATTAAACAGATCATACATCATGATCAAGTGGGATTCATCCCAGGGATGCAAGGATGGTACAATATTTACAAATCAATAAACATAATACTTTACATAAACAAAAGGAAAGACAGAAATCACATGATCATATCAATAGATGCGGAAAAAGCATTTGATAAGGTACAGCACCTATTTATGATAAAAATACTCAGCAAAGTGGGAATAGAGAGAGCATACCTCAACATAATAAAGGCCATATAGGAGAAACCTACAGCCAACATAATACTCAATGGCCAAAAACTAAAAGTTTTCCCACTAAGATCAGGAACAAGACAAGGCTGCCCTCTTTCACTACTTCTACTCAACATAGTATTGGAAGTCCCAACCACAGCGATCAGACAAGGAAAAAAAAAAATAAAAGGCATCCAAATTGGAAAAGAGGAAACAAAACTGTCCTTGTTTGCAGATAACATGATAGTGTACATAGAAAATCCTATAGACTCTACCACAAAACTGCTTGACCTAATAAGTGAATTTGGCAAAACAGTGGGATACAAAGTCAATATTCAGAAATCGAAGGCATTTTTGTACACCAACAATGAAATATCAGAAACTGAAATCAAGAAAAAGATCACATTTGATACAGCAACAAGAACAATAAAATACCTAGGAATAAACCTAACCAAGAAGGTAAAAGACCAGTACTCAGAAAACTACACAATACTGAAGAAAGAAATTAAGGAAGACACAAACAAATGGAAATATGTACCATATTTATGGATGGGAAGAATTAACATCATCAAAATGTACATACTACCCAAAACAATTTATAGATTCAGTGCAATCCTTATTAAAATAGCAATGACATATTCCACAGACATGATGAACAAACATTTCAAAAATTTATATGGAAACATAAATGACCCTGAATAGCTGCAGCAATTTTGAGAAAGAACAACAAATTAGGAGGGATCACAATTCCCGCCATCTAACTATATTACAAGGCTACTGTAATCAAAACAGTCAGGTACTGGCATAAGAACAGACACATAGATCAATGGAACAGAATAGAGAGCCCGAAAATAAACCCAGTTCTCTGTGGTCAATTAATATTTGGCAAAGGGTGCAGACGCATAAAATGGAGTGAAAATAGCCTCTTCAACAAATGGTGTTGGGAGATCTAGACAGCTACATGCAAAATAATACAAATAGTTTTTCACTCCAGTGAGTTTTCTGATATACAGGGTCCAGCACAAATAATGCCCCCTTTTTATTACACAATCTTTTATTACAAAATCATAAGCATGTAATTCTGTAACATAACAATATCACACTCAAGCAAAGCATATGACATTCTAGGTGAAATGTTCAAATTAAAACTATAAATTATTACACCCATATTATTATCCTACCAATCACATTCAAGCAGGTCTTGCTTCTGCCAGATCCTGTATATGGAGATTGAATCTAGCACTTGTGTTTTCCCACTCAGTACATGTGTATGGTTTCAGTTTCACTGTGAATATTCTGATACACTTGGAGTTGTGACTTGGAAGTGAAGGAAATGTACAATCATCACATGCACGAAGTACCTCCCCAATATAAACTTTAATGTGCAATTGTACTTGTTATTTATTGCTGCATAAATTACCCTCAAACTCAGCAGTTGAAAATAACACTCATCACATTTCTGAGGGATAGGAATCTGGGAATGGCTTAGCTGGGTATGTAGGTATGGTTCAGGTTTTCTGGTGATTTTTCATTCAAGGTGCCAGTTGGGGAAGATGAAGCGGCTTCCAGGCTTTCAAATAATTATTGGTATACCTTAGTTCCTCTGGTTGCTAACCAGACTTCAGTTCCTCACCCATGTGAAACTTTCCATAGGGCCATTCACAGTATGAAAATTTGCTTCTCTCAGGGTGAGAGATCATAGATATAGTGAATGCCCAAGAGGGAAAACCAGTCTTATAATCTAATCTTGGATCTAACATACCATCACTTCTGCTGTTTGTAATTGATCATACAAGACCAATCTCGGTAAAAATGAAGTGGACCATGCAAAAATGTGAATACCAGGAGCCAGTATGATTGGGGGCCATCTTGGAGGCTGACTACCATTCAATAAGCAAGTTTGACTTATGGTTGATGGCCTTTAACACTTTCTCTTCAGTATGAAATTCTGGTGTACACTGAGTAGTAACTTCTAGGTGAAGGCTTTTCCATGGGCACTGCATTCAAATGGCTTCTTGCAGTGTGAATATTCTGAACTTCAATCAAGACTGACTTAGAGGTGAAGGCCTTTTCAAATTCAGTACAGCTGTAGGTCTCTCTCCAGTGTGAGCATTACAGTATACGAATATAAGTGATCTTTTGGTGAATGCCTCCCCATACTTAATGCACGAATAAGATTTTTCTCTTGAATGTTTGCAGATATTCACTGAGGTGGGACTCGAATTTTCAAGTTATATTGTTTCTCTCCAGTACGAATTCTCTGATATGTAAATGTGTCTTTCTGAATGAAGGCCTGTTCACATAATTACACATACAGTTTCTCTTGTAGATGAATTCTTCAAAGCAACCTGAATACTGACTGGTAAATGAAGTCTTTCCTACTTTATCCACTCTAGCCATTACATTTTCAACTTTACTTTCCACAGTAGCCTATAGGTGGTTTGACTGTTTCAATCAGAGCTGCTGGAAGAGGCAAGCTAGTCTCAACAATGATCTCACAGCCTCTACTTCAGGGGTCCTGAACTTCTGGGCCACGGACCAGTATCAGATGGTGACCTATTAGGAACCAGGCTGCGCAGCAGGAGGTAAGCAGCCAGTTAGTGAGTGAAGCTTCATCTGTATTTATGGCCCCTTCCCATCTCTCGAATTACTTCTGAGCTCCACGTCCTGTCAGATCAGTGGCAGTGTTAGATTCTCATAGGAGCACGAAGCCTACTGTGAACTGCATGTATG
Organism: Macrotus californicus; assembly: GCA_007922815.1. Taxonomy (NCBI): domain Eukaryota; kingdom Metazoa; phylum Chordata; class Mammalia; order Chiroptera; family Phyllostomidae; genus Macrotus; species Macrotus californicus. The sequence continues at coordinate 7,375 of VMDR010023120.1, read as the reverse complement.
AGGGATCTAGGTGGCAACCCCTAATGAGAATCTAATGCCTGATATCTGAGGTCGAGCTCAGGCAGTGATGCTAGCGCTGGGGAGTGGCTGCAAATGGCAGAGAGGTTTGACTGCAGAGACCATAATAAATCAATTGCTTGCATACTCATATCAAAACTCTTATCAGTGGGTGGTAAGTGACAATTAAGCTGCATCTGGTGGCAGGCTTCATAGTGGCAAGTGAGTTGATGTACTTCAATTGTGCAGCTACATCTGTTGGCATGCTTTAAGTCAGAATCTGACACTTATGTTAGCCCATGTTGGCCCACCCTTTATTTTATTTACCACTTCTGTCCACACTTCTTTCCCACACTATGCTCTTGTCTCAGTCACAGTTTCGGTAAGCCCACAAGCTAACCCTAGCCAAAATGAGTAAAAAACAAACGTCGCTGGAGAGTTTCTTTAAAAAGGGGGAAAACCCCAATGATATGACAGCAGAAGACTCTAAAACCGCAAACAAGAAAGCTGCATTTAAAAGAAAATACCAAGGATCCTACTTTAAGTTACGGGTTCACTTCAAGAGGTGATTCACATTCTCCAAGCCCACTTTTTGTAGTATGTGGTGACCAGCTAACCAATGAAGCCATGAAACTTCAAAACTACTTCATCACATGGAGACCATGCACCCTGAATTAAAATATAGGCCTTTGGAGTTTTAAAAAAAGTGAACATGAAGAACAGAAGCAATTAGTGAAGGCCACCACTTCACCAAATATGTCTACACTGAGAGCATCATTCTTTGTGGCTAATGGCATTGCTAAAGCTAAAAAGCCCTTTACTATTGGTGAAGAGTTGATACTGCCTGCTGGTAAGGACATTTGTTGTGAACTTTTAGAAGATGCAGTTCAAAAGGTGGCATGTGTTCCTCTTTTGGCTAGCACCATAGCTAGATGAACTGATGAAACAGCAGAGGATATTGAAGCACAATTGCTAGGAGTTATAAATCAATATGGTACACAGTCCAGATTGATGAGTCTGCCCATGCTGACCAGGCAAAAATGCTTGTTTTTGTGTGATGTTTTTCAGGAGGATGTGCATGAGGGTATGTTCTGTGCGCTTTTGTTGCCAACCAACACCACAGCTGCAGAACTATTCACGTCTTTGAATGATTACATATCAGGAAAACTGAATTGGTCATTTTCTGTTGGTATACGCATGGAGAGAGTTGGCTGCCATGACTGGACAGCTTTCTGGTTTCACTACTTGGGTCAAAGAGGTCACTTCTGAATGTGAGTCTACATACTGTTATCCAGAGAAACATTGGCTAGCCAAAAAATGTCACCTGAACTTAATGTTTTGTAGGATGATTCAAGTTATCAAGCATATTAAAGTACATGCCCTTAACTCACATCTGTTCGCACAGCTCTGTGAGGAGATGGACACAGAACACACATGTCTTCTCTTACACACAGAAATGAGATGACTTTCTAAAGATAGATTACTAGCCAGAGTTTTTGAGTTATGAGCCGCTCCAGACATTTCTTTTAGAAAACATCACCAAAGACTATCCTTTCAGGGATCATTTCTAGTTTTGTTACTAGAAAAAGTCACCACTGATGGCACATTTCAGTGACACAGAATGGGTCACAAAGCTTGCTTACTTGTGTGACATACTCAACCTGATCAGCAAACTCAATCTGTCACTTCCTGGGAGAATGACAACTGTGTTCAAGTTGGCAGATCAAGGAGCTGTATTCAAAGCTAAACTGGAAATATGGGGGTGACAAGTGAACATTGGGATTTTTGACCCATTTCAAACATTAGCAGAGATTTTGAAAGAGGCTGAACTGGGCCTTCTTTCTCCCAGCTGGTGCATGATCACCTATCTCAGCTTTCAAGTTTGAGCATTACTGCCCCACTACAAAAGACCACCGAACTGGGAAGGAATGGATCTGTGACCCATTTGTGAATAAGCCAGGTGAATTGACTTTGTACTAGAAGAGGATCAACTGCTTGAACTTGCAATGACAGTGGCCTTAAAATTATGTTTGAGACAACTTCACATCTCCATACATTCTAGATTAAAGGTGGAATATCCTGAGATTGTCACAACAGCACTGAAAAGCCTGCTTCCATTTCCAACACCCTTCCTTTGTGAAGAAGAGTTTTCTGCAGTGACAGAAACCAAAATGAGATTACAAAGTAGACTGGACATATGCAACACACTTTGGGTGCCACTGTCTCCCATCACTCCCAGATGGGACCGTCTAGTTGCAGGAAAATAAGCTCAGGGCTCCCACTGAATCTGCATTATGGTGAGCTGTATAATTATTTCATTATATATTACAACATAATAAAGTGCATAATAAATGTAATGTACTTGCATCTTCACAAAGCCAACCCCCCACCCATCCGTGGAAAAATCATCTTCTACATCAGCCCCTGATGCCAAAAATGTTGGGGACCACTACTCTACTTGTTTTTACCTGAGATATCCAAAACTCCACAAACATTGTGGATTTTAGAGGGAACTTAAAAGATTTAATGCTGAGTCCCTCAGGAATGAAACTGTTGGAACTCTCAATGACCACAGTAGTTAAATTGCCTGAAAACCACCTCAGCTTTCCTTAGTTTTTACAATGTTTACTGAAGGCCTGCTGGTGACAAAGTACCTTAGCTTTTATCTGGAACCATCTTTATACCACCAGAACCTTTTCATTTGCATGCCCCTCTTCAGTGCTTTAAAAATATCATTCCATCATTGTCTTCTGTCCTTGATCATTTCTGTTGAGGCAACTTTAGTCTTACTGGTGCTTGATTGAAAGTGATGTGCCTGACTTCAGGCCAAGATGGAAGCACAGGTAGATGCACTGTGCCTCCTCACACAACCAAAAGGACAACAAATTTAAAAACAAAAAACCACCAGAACTGTCAGAAAATTGAACTGTATGGAAGCCCGACAACCTAGAATTAAATAACATTCATCCAGATCAGGAGGAGGGGCAGACAGGCAGCCAGGGAGAGGACTCACGGCAATGTGGCGTTGGCAATGCGGCAGCTGGTGGAGTAGGTGAAGTGGTGGCTGGTGGAGAGGGCAAGGCTGGCAGAGCAGGCAGTCCCACACTGCACGCAGACAAACTGGGAGGAACCACTGGGGAGTGAGAAAGAATGCACAACCCAGGGTCCCAGTGTGGGAAAATAAAGCCTCGAAACCTCTGAAAGTTTGTTCTTTCTGACTGAAAGAACTGGTGAGGGTTGTGGCGTTGGAAGAAACTCCTAGTCTCACAGGAGAGTTCATTAGAGACTCACAGGTTCCTAGAATGTACACAAAACCCACCTACCTGGGAATCAGCACCAGAAGGATCCAATTTGCTTGTGGGTAGCTGCAGAAGTGACTTGAGAGCCAGCAGAGAATGGAGCAAGCAGCATTGTTTTTTCTTGGAACCCTCCCCCACTGATGGTATCACAATGTAGCCACATGGGTTGCCCCGCCCTGGTGAACACTTAAGGCTCCACGCTATACTACATAACAAGTGCACCGAGACAAAAAAGAATGATCCAAATGAAAGAACAGATCAAAGCTCTAGAAAAAATACAACTAAACAACGAAGAGGTATCCAACCTATCAAATGCACAGTTCAAAACACTGGTAATCAGGATGCCCACAGATTTGATTGAATATGGTCGCAAAATAAAGGAAAAAATGAAGGTTATGAAAAGTGAAATAAAGGAAAAGGTACTAGGAACCAACAGTGATGGGAAGGAAACTGGGACTCAAACCAATGGTTTGGAGCAGAAAGAATAAAGGAACATTCAACCAGAACCAAATGAAGAAACAAGAAATCAAAAAATTGAGGAGGCTGAGGAACCTCCAGGACAACTTTAAACATTCCAACATCCGAATCATAAGGGTGTCAGAAGAGGAATAGCAAGAAATCAAAAACTTGAAAAAATGAAGAACTTCCCCAGTCTGGCAAAGGAAATAGACTTCCAGGGAGTCCAGGAAGCTCAGAGAGTCCCAAAGAAGTTGGACCCAAAGCAGCACACACCAAGACACATCATAATCACATTACCCAAGATTAAAGATAAGGAGAGAATCTTAAAAGCAGCAAGAGAAAAGGAGACAGTTACCTACAATTCCCATAAGACTATCAGCTCATTTCTCAAAAGAAACCTTAGAGGCCAGAAGGGGCTGGAAAGAAATATTCAGTCATGGAAGGCAAGGACCTACATTCAAGATTACTCTATCCAGCAAAGCTATCATTTAGAATGGAAGGGCAGATAAAGAGCTTCCCAAATAAGGTCATGTCCAAGGAGTTCATCATCACCAAGCCCTTATTATATGAAATGTTAAAGGGACTTATCCAAGAAAAAGATGAAAAATATGAACAGTAAATAATAACAAAATCACAACTATTAACCGCCGAACCTAAAAAAAAACAAAAACGAACTAAGCAAACTAGAACAGGAACAGAATCACAGAAATGCCGAACGCATGGAGGGTTATCAGTGGGGAGAGAGGGGGAAAAGGTACAGGGAGTAAGTAGCATAAATGGAAGGTAGAAAATAGACTAGGGGGTGGTGGTGGTGAAGGTAGTATAGGAAATATAGAAGCTAGGGAACTTTTATGATCCATGCACATGGACTGAAGGGAGGGAATGCGGGTGTGAGGGGGTGTGCAGGGTGGAAGGGAATTAAGGGGGAAAATGGGACACTTGTAAATAGCATAATCAATAAAATGTTTTAAAAAGTAATATGCCTTTTCTGTCTTTGATTTTCAGCATTTTTGCCATGGGTACACAAGATGTAGTTTTTAACATTTAGCTCTAAAACTGGCTGAACTTTAGTCTGTGGGCTCTTACCAATTTTGGAAATTTATTGGCTATAATTTCCAAACATTGTTCCTGCTCCATTTTCTCCGACTCCAAATTACATGTTAAGACATTTTAAACATACCCTGTTTCATTGTTATTATTAATAATCTTGTCTTCCAGTTCAGTTTTCTGGCGCAATCTGTTCCGTCATCTAGGGAATTTTCTTTTTAAAAGTTTACTGATTTTAGAAACAGGAAGACAGAGAGGGAGACAAACACTGATTTTATTGTTCCACTTATTTATGCATTCACTGGTTGATTCTCCTACGTGCCCTGACAAGGGTTCAAGCCTACAACCTTGGTGTATCAGGATGACACTCTAACCAACCGAGCTACACGGCCAAGGCCTAGGGAATTATTGTGGCTTTTTTCAGTTCTAGAACGCCCTTTTAAAACAATTTTTTTTTTACTCAAAAACTTCACTCATCTATTTGTCAATTTTTTCAGTCATTCCCCCCCCACACACACATTAATCAGGATAATTTAAAAGTCATTGTCTAACTCCACAATTTAGATCTAGATCACTGAATCAACTACACTTCCCTCCCCCTGTTATGTCATCTGATCATTGCTTCATAGTTTTTAAATTTTATGTGGATATAGTGTATAAAAAAACTAGAGGCTCCAAGACCAACTCCTTCCTCTTTACAGGGTCCCGCTTTCCTGTGAGGCAAAGAATTCTGGTAAGATTTAGCCCAATTCATCCCTGTTCCTAGAGTACAGACTTAGAAAATTTCCAGTTGAGAACCTGGGCCTTTTGTTACCTCAGGTATGAAAGACTGCAAGGGATTCGGCTCTGTCTCTCAGAACTTTTCATCTTTGCTTCCTAGCTTCACTAAGCTTCAACATTTAACAAGTATTTTGACAGAGTAGTTATTCTCTCAGGGACTTTCAAAAGTCCAAATTTGTCACTCTGACCCTAATCAATCATCAAAAGTATAGCTGGTTCCTATTTCTCATAACATGGCCCTCTGCCTGGACCAAATCCAGATTACCAGGCTGAGCCCAGATTCTGCAAAGAAAATTGGAGGAAGTTTTCTGATCTTCCACTAACCTTTGAATAGTTCTGCCCTCCATGAGACCAAGTCTATTTTGGAGCTCATTTCCGTATCACATTGGTGCCTTTAAAATATGGCTTCTGAAAGTTATTTTTGTGTTGTTCTATGGCGTGACCGACACCTATGAAAACTGAACCTCCATGTTTGTATGGCAAGTATTTAAGTGGCAGAAAAATGAGAATGGTAACTTTGGAAAATTCAGATGCCCAAAGTTACATTAGAATACTGAAAACATTTTTCAGTACAAATTACTCTCCTCCTCCAGTTTCTTCCCTATTCCTTTCATTACCAGTTTTCCCTGTTTCTTTAGTAGACTCCTTTTAATCAAGTTAAGGGGAAGAGGGTATTATAAGCAGTTAAGTTTTGTAGAAGATATGAAAAACTGCCTTACTAACATGCCTAGATCTCTGCCACGAAAAAAACTTAGTATTTCAATTTTTATAAAATTGCTTAGTAACTATGAAGTCTACATATTGACATAGTTGAAAGTTTGATTGTCAAGGTTTGCTATGTAATTAACACCACTGAGCAATTTCTTTCAGAAACTCATGCAATGTATAAGCACATAACTGGGAGTAAATCTGTTATTCTTGCATCTCAGCAGAAATTTTTAGTTGATGGCTTCTGCATAGCCCAATTGTTTTTTAAATCCTCACCTAAGGGTATGTTTATTAGAGACACAAGAAACATTGAAACATCAGTTGGTTGTCTCCCAAATATACCCGAAGTGCGAATCAAACCCACAACCTTTTTGGTGTACAGGAAGATGCTTCAACCAACTGAGCCACCTAGCCAGGGCTGGAGCTTAATTCTTAAAAAGTTCCCCAAAATGATTCTGATGTTTGAAAATCACTGCTATAAACAGAAAAACACACAAAAGCCTGCACATTCTTAAAACTTCTAAGGTTATTATTAGCTAAAGCAACTTGTTTACACTGAAGACTGAACTTGTTAAGATTTGCCTCATATAAGCACTTAAATACTCTTTAAAGAGTCAAAAAAATTTAAAAGGCAGAGACCTACACTTTGAAGAGACCATCCATTATATAATGGTCACATTCATCTAAATCCATTATGGACATGATTTTGATATTTTAGGGCTAGTTTAAAAATATTAATCACTTTGTTAATCTGTGACAATTTATTGATTTTACTATACTGATGATTAGCATGTAATCTGTGGAGATAAAATTATAGCCCTGAAAAATATTATTGCTTTTTGCCATGTATAATACAAGCCCATGTTTTTGGCCCAAAATGTCAAGAAAAATAGCCTTCACTTTAATTTTTTTAATTCAATTTTTTATACATAAAACTGATTATCGTATTCCAGGATGTTATTTTGCATATGGGTATCGGTATTGCTTTCTAGAGTTACATCTTTATGCATAAGCATATATGAAAGAATTAAAAACATTTATGTAGACACAGAATTAGTACTACCCATGTAAAATGCACATCCTTA
>VMDR010023119.1:0-15796 GCA_007922815.1 Macrotus californicus | reverse complement strand
TCAAGACAGTTTTGCTCAAAGTGACACACTTTCTCTCATACCTACATAATAGGAATGGTGTTACTGAAAACAACTAGCTGAATAGTTTATGGATTTCCTTCTCTACGGCCAATTTTAGATATCCAACAATTAATATACTTCTCTGCCTGGACCCCCAAAATGCTTTGCATTAAAAAATTACTATTGAGTAAACAAACATCTTTCACACACACCCAAGACAGAAGGGGTGTCACCTCAGAAGGTAGCCAAAGTAGTAATAGTAGCAACAATAATGATGATAACAAAGTAATAATACCAAAAACAACTAACTGAGCATTTACCATTGCTAGGCATGCTCTAAATATTATACATCCTCTGGCTCCTTTAAGCCTCACAAAAATCCTGTGAGGTAGATATTACACTATCCCAATTTCAAAAATGAGGAAACAGGTCAGTGATTAAGCAATTTGCCCAATATCACCCAACTAGTTAGTGTCAAAAGTAAGATTTGAACACTTGAGAATTTTACCCTTGGAGATCATATTTTTAACCACTGCATTCAATGTATAATTAAATAATGTGGTGAACTCTCAAAATTAAAGGGGGCTGACTCAAATTCATTTTTAAAACAACAGTGGTTTGGGGACCCCCCCCAATAAAGAATCCCATCTTGACTGTTATTAGGAATATATCCTTCAACCAAGCTAAAACTGAACACATATATGGAGAATAAATTTAAAATACATTATGCTTTGCTTTTATCACTTTGAAATCCTTTACTTAATTGAACTCTACAAACAGTGGTAACTGCATGTAACTTCAACAACAGACAAATAAAACTTATTTTTAAAGTCTTCAGGTGAAACATACTGCCCATGTTTACCACTAAGCAGACTAGGGTAAAACAACCAAGAATTCCAATACTCTTGAAAAGTTTCAAAACAGCAGCAAGATATAGTGGGAACAAGATATTCCTTTTATGACAAAGAAAAACTGTTCTTTCCACAACACTAACATCTGCTTTAATGACAAACATTAACCTGGGATAGACTGAACTCAAAACATGTGCCTAAATCCAGAAATTCTTTACTGACAATCTATAAAGGCTATCAGTTTATCTCCCAAAAGAGCCATCTGATCCACAAACCACATCTAATTTTGGAGAGCTAAGGGTGTGCTCCCTACCATCCCACTGAGTAATTAACAAACAGCATGCAACCCCTCAATTTCTGGAGCACAGGCTGATTTTTAAAGTCATTTATTTGAACTTCAGAACTTGCTTTCCCAGAAAACAAAGGTCTATGTGCCAGGTTTCCAAGCCAGTCCACAAAAACCTAAACACCCATAAGGTTACAGAAGGATAATAAATCATCGAATCTGTAGGAAAACCCATTTAGCATTCAACTTAGAATAAAAGCAACTACTCCTGCCCCCACCTCAGCCCTGGAAGTAGAATTCTTCCCTCCCCTGACTGGGAATCTGGGCTCCCCTAGGACCAAAGGTCCAGGCTTCCACAATCAAAGCGGAGCACAAGGAAAAGCATGAAGGAGGGTGGCTGGCAGTGCATTAGGCCTCAGAGTTAGGACAAAAAAAAAAAAAAGGCAGAGCTGCGGTGAGGAGATCCTGGGATGAGTGAGGCAAGACCTACTGGAAGAGAAGGATGAAGGGTGGAATGGCAGCTAAAAGGAACAAGGAAAAAGTGTGGGGGTCAGTGTGGGCTGCAGAAGACGACAAGGGAACAGTGCCTACTCCTGCAGTACATGGGCTGTTGCAAACTTTACTCTTGAAAACACTTAGGAGGGAAGGAAAAGAGAAACCGTGGCAAGGGTTTTGATACTGCCTCCCTCACTCTGGCTACTCTTACTCGCCTTTCAAGACAGAATGGAGTGGGTTTAAGGAGTCTTTATCTAGGTCCCTCTTGAACTAAGAGCACAGTGATTCAAAGTAGAGAAGAGGACTTCCAGTTTTGCTGCCCTCCTTGTCAGCATCCATTCTGCCAAACCATGTTAACTGAGAACTACGGGAAGGCTCCAGGTATCAGAAGGGACAGTGTCAGAGAGGAAGGAAAGGAGAGAAATTTGACAGGAAGGAAGTGGGATGTTTCAGAGTCAAACAAATTAATAGACCTGCCAATGAATTAAACTATAATAAATGTTCTTAAGTATTTAGGATTAATTCCCTTTGGCAGTTCCAAATATTTCATCAGATCCATTTCACTTTTAAACAAATTGGCCATGGTAATAAATTGAGGTTTATTATGCAGAAGGTATGAGGATAAGCTTCTAAAAACATAGGAGACAATTTCCTGGTGTCTTTTATTTATACAGTGGCAATATAAATCATTTCAGAAAGGCTTTATTTACTTAATGAGTACTCAGTTACATTATCGTTTGTCGATTTTTTTGCTCCAATACCCCAAATACCATGAGTAATTACCTTCACAAATAAGTATATTTAACTCTTTCTTGGGAGTATAACTATAATGAAAAACTTGCTAATTCAGGCCAAACATTGCCCATCAGGATTCCAAGGTTTTATTTCAGGCAAAGCTCTGAACTCCACATAACACACACATGCAGATGCATCCTGAGGAGCACAGGACTACTTTTTCCTTGGCCTCCAATGCCCATGTTTCCGTGAGACATGGCTACTTAACTGAAGGCCCCAATTTACTTCCTAAAATATGGAGCAGTAAATCCCTAACTCCATAATGACTTCTCCAGAACTTCCAGCTTACAGATAATTAATTTGACAGGTAAGCCTAACCCAAGGACCTGCTGGAGGATGAGTTGCCAGCATCTAGCATCCCTTTGAGTTTTATTTTCTTTAACTTCCAACAGCTCCTCTTCCAGTTGAACTCTCTTAAGCAGAGACAATGGTCAGGATGGCAAGCTCGGCAGTAAGCACATCAAAGATACAAGAGCAGAAACCGGTGGAACACAAAAGTGACCAACGGCCTGGCCTGTCTAGCCAAGATGTTCTTGCTGTTGCAACTACATCTAAGATACTGCCTGGAAACCTGGACGGTCTTTCACTCCCTAGCTCCACAGAAGATTATGCTGGATCCCAGAATAGCTACTGTGTTTTCTGCAAACCACAAACTAAGTCCAAAACTTCTGTACTAAATTGAAGAGGAGAAAAACAATATCTTATCAACTACTCCACTTGCTGGAGAAGGTAGGTGGGTCGAGGGAGTTAGATGGGTGGGTATGTATGTATGTATACCTCCAAGCTATGATAAAGCAAATTCAAACCCCTATAAATAGTTGGTATTTTATTTGAGTAATATAATTTGAAAAACTATTCAGGATCAGAACAAAATATTAAAAGTACCTTGGGCACGCTGAAACTGGAAGCAAAGTTACTGAAAACATCCAAATTTCAGATAGGACACTATGGGCTACTGGGAATCCTTACTAATCAGCAAACCTGTGAAAATGTTACATCTGGCTAGAAAATGAAGACATCTGGGACAAAAAAATCTTGAGATTATCTTCAGCCAAGAACACTGAAAGCTTTCAAGATTACCAACAGAATTGAAAGGTCTCTTTGTGACAGAAATTTCCATTTTCATAAAATTTGTATCAGTCAGCACATACACTTATGCAGAGCAGAATGAGACACACGAGTTTGAGTTCTAGCTCTGCAATTTACCAGTTATGGGACCTCCTCAGGAAAGTTACTGAAGAGTATTGGAGGTTAAGTGTCGTTATCTGTACAACAAGGGATAATGCCACCTTTGGCACAGGAAGAGGTTTGAGGATTAAGTGCAGAAATACGTTAATTCTCCAAGCCCAGTGCCTGCATATAATCAATGTTAACTCCATCTGCTCCCACACAAACTGTACAGTGTGGTATCTATAATCGAGAAGACTGTCAAACCTGTGGAAGAAAATTTAGAGTGACAGAACACAGATCAACCACGTCTTTAACATTTATGTCCACTAAAGTCTTTCCCTTGATTAAGCTCGTTGCAGGCAAATGGGCGGGGGAGCTAAAGGTGAAAAGCTTCGCATCATACAGTGATTTACAATTATGTATGTGTATATGCTTGCGATCTTCCAGTGTTCACAAAAAGACACCATCACAAAACATACCATGGGTAACGCTACTCTTTACAATTTAACACTGAAATTTTTAACTCTCGTCTCAAATTCCTTTGATGTAAATGTTTCTTCTTACAAACGTTCTTGTACACTACTGGGAAATATTTGCAAAGGGGAAAAAAAAGTAAATCCCCTTATCCTTCCCAAATAAGAAAGTGTGCAAAGGAAGCTTTTCCAATTGTCAAATTCTTCTTTCCCATTCAGTCTTGTTTTTACAAACTCGAGGTAAATACATCACATGCCAAAATTGTCCGATTGACAAATGTCACTTAAGAACACACGGAATTGACAAGCCCTGTCTGGACCAAAGGTGACACGTTTTCGTAAGCAATTTTTAAAAATTACTTTACAGTAAGGACAGAAATGCTTTTCATCAGCATTATGAACTTCTGATTTTATATGCAGCTTACTTTATAACCCATCTTGTCCCCCATGCCACCCCCAAATCCTGCTTTTATGAACTTTATTAAGCTGGCAAGCAGCACTAAACTACAGAACTCCAGTGGTAATAACTCTAATCTGTTGGACCGCAGAGGAGGACTGCTCGTGTGATCTGTAAATGAACGTAGACGATGTTTTCTCCGTACTCCACACCTGCCCACAATCATTTGCAAACCTTTTTTAGAACAATTACTACTAACCTTCCTCACAATTCACAACAACCCCAACCTTGGTGCATTAGTTCTCATCCCCAGACGCCTTACTGGGACTTGAAGCCCGTCCACAGCGGTTCACTCTTTTCAAAGTCCAGGGTCCGGCGACGAAGGACATCTTCCCCTCCGTTCGAGGGGCGAAGGCTAACCCAGGCCCCCGGCCACTCCCTCTCTCCTCGGCCGTCCGGGGCCGCCGCGCCAGGCCATGCGCAGACCTCCCGCAGCCCCAGAGCCCCAGGCCAAGCAGCCGCGCACACGCCCACCCCCCGGGCCCGGGGTCACGGTGTCGACCCCCGGGCCACCCCCGACGCCCCCATCCGGGCAGGTGCCGGGCCTCCTCACGGACACTCACCCGGCAGCCGCTGCTCGCCGCTCGCCGCCGCCTCGCAGTCACTCCCGCAGCCTATTCCCGCGGGGGGTCTGTGCCGGCGCGGCTTCCCCGACCGACCCCCCCCTTCGGGTGCGCGCCGCGCAAAGCCCGGATACGGTGAGAGCTGCCGCCACCGCCCCCTTCCCTCCCTCCTCCCTCAGTGCGTCCCTCCCACCGGGGCCCGCCTCGTATTTCCTGGATCCGCTCTCAGCTAGAGCTTGGCTCGCGAATCGTCGGCTTCAGGTCTCCCATCGGGCGCCGTCGCTCGCCAGACACAAAGATGGCGCCGCCGGAGACGGCTGGAGGCGCTCTCGCGAGTCTTCCCCCACAGCCACCGGAGGGCGGGGGCCCACTGGAAAGGTGGTCAATTCGAGTAGCCTGAGCTGGCCTCGAAATGAACGCTCCTTCGTATCGGCAAGGGGCAGGACTGCTCCTGGGAGCTTATTGCGCTTGCGCAGGGGCGGGCAGGCGGGCCGATAGCGCATGCCCAGAAAAAGCCTCTTCAACGGTACCCACTGCTCCGTGTTTTACCTGTTTCCACTGGAGGCGCGGAGTGAAAGAGGGGGTGGAGGAACCAGAATGAAACTCCGGAAAGGGCTGGGCAGGAGCCGGCGGCGAAGTGAGAGGCGTCCCTTAAGCCTGGGTCGTCCCTAGAGCCCAAAGGGCCAACACACTTAGGCGTCCCCGGGCGTTCTCCAGTCTTTTCCCTCTCCTTACTCTCTCTGTCACGGAGTGTTCTTTGCAGCGTCTCAGCTGTCCCTTCGTCGTGTTGTCGATTTGCGTTATTTATTGAGAGCTTACTGTGTGCTCAGCTGGGCTCACAGCTGACAGTCACAGTCCTCCTGTTTCTCACAGCACCGTCTAACTTTCTCTTTCATTTTGGCGCTGTGTGAGCCTTCTAAATCTCATACTATTTGCCGCTTGTGTTCCTGTGGTATTTTTCCTCTCTCATTCATTTATTCATTCATTTAAACGTGTGTCATTGAGTTTCCTATTGCCAGGTGCTGAGGAAACAGATGTGCTCTGACTTCAGGGAGCTTTTGGTGTGAGATGGAGGTGGATGAGGAAAAAAAAATTGATGATAGTTCACAGTAAATTCGATGATAAAAATGAGTACAGATACTGGGGTGGGGTGTCCTGAAATATGTCAAAGAGAAAATTCTTGAGGCGAGTCTTAACAGGAATAGGATTTAGTACAGTAAGTGAGGGTTCTGTTAGGGAACAAACCATTCCGATTATTTTAACAAAGAATTTACTATAAAGAATTGATAATTAGTCCTGGCTGGTGTGGCTCAGTGGATTGAGTGCCTGCCTGCGAACCAAAGGGTTGCCGGTTCGATTCCCAGTCAGGACACATGCCTGGGTGGCAGGCCAGGTCCCCGCTGAGGGGTGTGTGAGAGGCAAGCACACACTGATGTTTCTCTTTTTCCATCCCTTCCCTCTCTAAAAATAAATTAATTAATTTTTAAAAAATTGATAATTAGATAACTGAAAAGGCACAAGAAAACTATAGCAGAGATAGCGACTGCAGGAAGCAGGTACTATGCCTGGAGCGTGGGGAACTAAGGAAAGAGGATGGCATCATTACAATTTAGATATTTAGAGGAGGGTCCTTCTGGAGCTGAAACTCAGACTTTTGAGGAAGGAGCAGCATCTTCTGGTACTGGTGTTTCTGAGGGGGGTCTCAAGATGCTGTATCCACTAGTGTGGGCAAAACTGCAAATTGGTGCTTCAATGGGTAGGAACCTCTACTGTCCTTCTGAGAGCTTCTAATCTCCCTCCAGCCTGGTGATGAGAATGACACACATAGAGCAGAGCTGAATTTGACCCATATCCTGAGGCAGAGCAGCTCGGGTGTTAAGAACCACTCATTTTTGGAAGCTGAATGTGGTCAGAAAGGGAGCCATTCACTCCTGTTGCACATCCCACATAGTGGGGACCATCGTGTTAAAACATTTGGGGAAAACCTCCTTCAAATTCAGGCGTCATATCAAACAGAACTGCCCCAGCCAACTCACAAACCCATGAGTAAGAAGTAAATGTGCACTGTAATATGGCACTGAGGCTTATTACATGGCAAAAGTGGACTAATACAGCAGCCATGTTCCACTAAATGAGTAGGAGTTAGTCTCCTGTCTTGCTCCACCATCTCTAGAGTGATGTCCTAGTATATTTGATCCAGAATGGCTGAGCACCATATCACATTCCTGTCATCAAGAAGGAAAAGGCTTACGCATTTCCTTCAAGAGCACAACCCAGGAGTTTTCAACATAATTTGTGTTCAGAGCCCATTGGCAAGAACTTAATCACATTACTATATTTACCTGCAAGGGATACTGGGGAACGTGGTCCTAATTCTAAGCAGTTTTGTACCTAGCTAAAAATCTATGACTTTTTAGAAAAAAAGTTGGGGGGACAACCAGCAGCCCCACAAAATAGTCAAAACTCAGAACTTGATTTAAAATGATTCCTTGTTCTGTCCTGGCTGGTGTGGCTCAGTGGATTGAGCACCGGCCTACGAACCAAAGGGTCGTGGGTTCGATTCCCAGTCAGGGCACATGCCTGGGTTGTGGGCCAGGTCCCCAGTAGGGGACATGCAAGAGGCAACCACACATTGATGTTTCCCTCTCCTTCTCTCTCCTTTCCTCTCTCTAAAAATAATTAAATAAAATCTTTAAAAACAAGATAAATAACACACCCATTACCTCATAGTTAACTTAAAAAAAATTATACCTTGTTCTCTCTCATCAGTGAGGAGTTTAAAGTCAAAGAAGCAGGTATAATTCTTTTTCTGTTCCTTAGGCTTCTACATTTCCTTCCGCATTTTCCTAAGCACAGTTTCTTCTCCTCCAAGGATG
Organism: Macrotus californicus; assembly: GCA_007922815.1. Classification (NCBI taxonomy): domain Eukaryota; kingdom Metazoa; phylum Chordata; class Mammalia; order Chiroptera; family Phyllostomidae; genus Macrotus; species Macrotus californicus. The sequence goes on along the minus strand of VMDR010023119.1, from coordinate 7,830 downwards.
AAGAGGGTGGGAATGGAGGTGGGCAAGTTACTGCTTTAAAGGTGCCGTCAAAGATGGCTTTGTCTTCCCTGAACGTCTAAAATGGGCTCTTTCTCTCTTGGTTTAATTTGGAGGTTCTGATTAGGCTTCTACTGGGAAGATTTGGTAGCACATTTGAGGACACAAATAAATAATGCTCTTTCCTCTGGCCTCTCTTTCCTCAGCCCCTGGTCTCATTTACTTTTTGAGGTGACTTTAAGTCCTCTTTTGGTTGTCAATGCCTTCTCTGTGACTGGCACCCAAATGCTGGCTCCCTCATGGGGTGAGTGTGATTCTTCAGCACCCACCTCAAGGTACAGTTCTTTGATAAGGACTCAACCTTTTCTTTAAAAAAAATGTTTATTGATTTTAGAGAGAAAGAGAGAGGGAAACATGGATTTGAGAGAGCAACATCGATAGGTTGTCTCCCATATGCACCCCAACCCGGGGTTAAACTCACAACCTACCTATGTGCCCTGACCAGGAATCGAACCCCTAACCTTTTGCTATATGGAACAATGCTCCAACCAACTGAGCCACACTGGCCAGGGCTGGACTCAATCTTTTCTAACTCCTTCTCAGTCCCTGCCTCTTGTGGAATACCCTCAACTTCTTACTGTCAGGATCCCCTCACCCAATGGCAGGGCACGAACAAGAGGCTCAAGTTTGCTTGCCTTCTGTGATGTTCATTTGTTAAAAGATTTTATTTATTTATTTTTTTAGAGAAGGAAAGAGAGGGAGAGAAACATCAATGTGTGGTTGCCATTTGAATGCCCCCTACTGGGGACCTGACCTGCAACCCAGGCATGTGCCCTGACTGGGAATGAAACAAGCGACTCTTTAGTTCACAGGCTGGCACTCAATCCACTGAGCCACACCAGCGAGGGCCTGTGATGTTCATTTGATCCATGGGAAACTCACATCTTTGCCATGCTGAACAACAGACATGCCGCCTTGTCCTGCTGCTCCAGCAACCTTCCTGTCTTCATAATTCTTCTGGCAGATGACAAGCAGCAGTCTCTCTGCTGATTCCAGTCTCCAAACTCCAAGGAAAGAGGACCAAGCGGCTAGAAGATGATATATCTCGAAGATGCCCCTCACCCAGCCCTGGGAGGTGCTTGGCTTTGCCCGCCCTTGTAGGAGGGAGAATCTACATTTCCTCAAAAGTGGTAAGTAATGCAAATCTCCCTTCTGGTCTTTTTTTTTTTTTCTGGTAGAATTTTGTGGTTTTATGAACACAAATGCAGTGTGCACGCAAGCTGTCTATTCATACCCTTCGCTGTGCAGCCTGGCATTGGGATTGGTGACTCTGATGGCCTGCTGGGCTGTTCTTTCCACAATGGCTTTGCGGTTCTTTCAGGAAATGTGAGCGATATCAGCACAGTGACATTTGTTGCACATCAGCAGCACTCCAAACTTCTTGGCATTGTGGACCAGGAACTTCTGAAAGCCACTGGGCAGCATGTGATTTGTTTTCTTGTCGCTCCCATAACCAATGTTGGGCATCAAGACCTGGCCCTTGAATCTTCTGCACATATTATTGTCAGTGCCTCTGGGTTTCCGCCAGTTATGGGTCATTTTGACAGATCGGTCTGACTGATGCTGGGTGAACTCCTTGCTCCTCTTTGGGTCTGAGGGCAGCCATGATGCTGAGTAGGAGATGGCTGCCACGTGCGTAGGCAGTGCCAAGGAGGAGCTAGCCTTCTCTCCTTCCGGCTGGCGGAGGTGTTTGGGTGATAGTCATAGAACTGGTTTTGCTGCCTTTTAGTGAACCTTTAGGGAAGGGCCTAGGAGCTCTCTTTAGAATGTGATAGAACTTAGCTTATATTTTCTTCAGCTGCATCAGATATATCTTCTGCACCATTTCAGTTATTTTGGGCTCACTTGTATCAATAATCTATTGCCACATAACAAACCATTCCAAAACATAGTAGCCTAAAATAATAACCATTGTATTTGCTCATTATGCAGTGTGTTAGTAATTTGGGTTGGGTTCAGCTGGGTAGTTCTTCTTCTGGTCTCACCCAGGGTCACTCATGATGACAAGAATAGAGGCTGTGCCCCAGCTGGTGTGGCTCAGTGGACTGAGGACCAGCCTGCGAACCAAAGGGTTGCCGGTTCGATTCCCAGTCAGGGCACGTGCCTGGGTTGAGGGCCAGGTCCTCGGTTGGAGGCGTGTGGGAGGCAACCAATCTATGTTTCTCTGTCACATTGCTGTTTCTCTCCCTCTCTTTCTCCCTCCCTTCCCCTTTCTCTAAAAATAAATAAATAAAATCTTTAAAAAAAAAGAACAGAAGCTGTGCATAAGACCAACAGGGGCTCCTCTTAGCAAGTCAACTCAACTCCACCGCCACCGGGTATAGTCTAAAAGCTAAAAAATTAGCTGAACCTTTAATGGACCATTTCATTAGACTGTGTGCTTCTGAGTGATGAGGTTTATGTGATGAGACCAGTGGTTCTCATGATCATATGCAACTCCTTTGCAGTGACATGGGTCCACCGGTTTTAAGCAATACTGTATGGTGGTACCCCTGGGGGGACTGTGGAGAGGAAAAGCAAACTCATAACAAGAGTATGAATCAGTTCTGGAAAGAATGAATCTGCTGCCCCATAGTCACACACACCCCATGTGGAAAGGATCCAAAGTAATCAATTTATCCAAGTGGCTGGATGGTTTCCTTGAGAAGTTATGCCATACTGTGGCTCGGTGTTGGTTTCTGCAGGTGGTGGGTTGGGCCAGTAGTAGCTAATTGAACTTTGGTGAGAGGTAGCCCTTGTTGGGCCTACAGGGTGATCCTGGGTTCACCCTTCTTGTAGAGCAAGCCTATGAAGAAGCTTGTGGGTGATGGACTGCTTGGGCTGCTCGGTGCCAGTCTAAATGGATTTAGGGTGCCAGCTCTCTATAGGCATTGTCTGGGACCTTGAGACTGAGTAAATGTTACAGTCCTCCTGTGAGGGAAAGAAGTCCCATGGGAAGCTGAGCTTGCATGCAGAACATCCCTCTGGGAGAACGGCAGATCTCCGGTTCCAGTTAGCTTTTTGCCTGCATCCTAGCATGAGTTCTCAGGTCCTGTTCAGACAGATGTGTTCTTTGTACTAAAATACTCTGTTTAAATTATGGTAATTTTCACTTCTTTGTAGACCCTTTGATTCTTGTCTTGCAATTTGCTGATTCTCAATGGGAAAGGGGTTCCTCATAATCTAATTTTTTTTCCTGTATTCTAGACCCTACTCTGCTTCCCACCTAACAACTTTCATGTACCACTTGCCCCCATACTGGACAGTACCCTAAATAATGAGCATATCAACATGCCTTCTGAGTTTGCTAGAAGAACTAAAGGCAGACTATTTTAATTTTCCATTTTATAACCACAATTCCATTTATAAACGGAATTGAGCCCCCTTATACCAAGACACTTAAAGAGAGGAAATCAAATTATTAAGTGCAAAGGATGAAGCAGGAAGAGACACCAGTTGCTCATCACCGACACCCTTTCACCCATGGGGACAGGCTCATTGTCTCCTGGTTCAGCATTCTCTGACTTGGGAATTGTGTGTCTGGTAATGGATAATGGGTTGGTGCTACTACTAGAACATGACTCACCTGTACTCACCAGGACTTTTTTTGGAACAAGCCAGAGGAACTGGGTTGGGCCCTGGCCTGTCACCTGAACTGAATGCATACAGTACACCAATCTCAATGACTCCGTCTGGTGACCAGGATCAACCCTTTCCCTGCTAGTTCCCCACTCCTAAACACCAGTGCCCCCAGCTAGTGATCAACTTCCTGGTGGCTCATCGCTGTCAAAGCTGTCATCCTGGGAGTGGTAACCTTTCTCAGAAGAAAGAGCTTAATTAAAACTGGCTCAACATCTTTTCCTTGTTTGGAGTCAAAGTTTAGTTAATAATAGGAGTAAAAACATTTAGAGGGTCAGTTCTCTTGACTAATACAAAGGAATCTCTAATTTGTTTTCCCAAAGAGTACATTTCAAACAGAAAACATGCTCGGTGTGTACTCCTAAATAAATTCATTGTGTGTCTCAATTTATTTTTCCTTAATGCTAGATAAGCTCAACAATAATCTAAGAGAATCCTCATACAGAGGCTGACAGGTACCCACCTTCCTCAACTCTCAAGCTGAGAGAATTACAAATAGATTTCTTCAAAAATATCTCTTGTCTAGTGAGCCAGCAAGGGAAGTTTGCTATAGATCCAGAGTGGATAGCAGTGGTAGGAGAAGACAGGAGAGGAAAACACTGTTTTTGGCTAAGCAGGTAGAAGAGAATGAGTGGGCAGTTGAACTAGAAAGAGTTGTTATGGCCCTGGCTGGTGTGGCTCAGTGGATTGAGTGCTGGCCTGTGAACCAAAGGGTCTCTGGTTCAATTTCCAGTCCGGGCACATGCCTGAGTTGCAGGCCAGGTCCCCAGTGTGGGGTGCATGAGAGGCAACTACACACTGATGTTTCTCTCCCTCTCTTTCTCCCTCCCTTCCCCTCTCTCTAAAAATAAATAAATAAAATCTTTGAAAAGAAACAAAAACGAAGAGTTCATACGGAGTGACCTTATTAAGATTGTAGCAAAGATAGAGAGTATTTGTAGTGGAAGCTGTAGTGTTCCACCAAGATCCCCTCTGCAGGGCAATGCACCTATCCCTGAGTTGTTGGGGTTGCTGGTTTCTGATAGCTTACATGTTTCTGTCTAGCAATTGCCTTTGCCTCCAGGGAACTGCCTCACTCAGGTTAGGCACTCTCTCTGTAGGTGGCCCTCAGCTAGTGACTCACTGCTGTAGAAATACAGTCTTGGCATCCTTGCATTAAGTTGGGACAACTCTGAAGGACCACTCCAGCTTCAGAGCTTCATGTGAGAGAGGCTGAAGCTTTGGTTGCGGCTTTATCCCGGGTCAGTGTCTCCCTCGGTCCAGTTTTGTTTTCATTAGTTCTTTACAGGTGTATTTGCCAAGAAAATCTCTCCACAAACCTTCTGCACTCAGCTATTCATCTCCTTTTAGTGCCTGAGCCCATCATTTGTTTCCTTTAAAATTCCATGCTCCCAGTCAGAGAGTGGTGGTATCACAAGAATTCTTTCTAAACTTCTCACTCTATAATCTTCTGACCCATTGTCCTGAGCATCAAGATGTGGGAGGGAAAAGCTGGAAGATGTTAAGTCAGAATGCATGAGAGCGGATCCTTGTAAAGTTGTGATTTATAGTAAGAAATACACATATTTGGTTTTTGTCCACATTCCTGGCACAGAGCTCATAAAACTACTTGAATTTCCTAAGTGATATGAGTAATAAAAGTGCCTTTTGTTAGTCATAACAAGCCCCTTTCAACCACACCTGAGTTTATGTGAATGGGGTGACTTTTGGAAAGCCCCTAAAGATGGGGGTTGGTTGCCAATGAGGCCAACTCTGTGATTAGAGGGTTGGGGTGTTCAGTACCACCCTTCAACCTCTGGGGAGGGACGAGGGGCTAGAGGTCAAATTAATCACCAATGGCCAATGATTTAATCAACTGTGCCTTCTAATGAACCCTCCATAAAAATGCAAAAGGAAGGGGCTTTGGGTGCTTCTGGGTTGGTGAGCAGGTGGAGGTACAAGGAAGGTGGTATGCCAGAGAGGGCACAGGAGCTCCATGCCCCTTTCCCTATACTTGGCCCAAGGCATTTCTTTAACCTGGCTGTTCTTTGGTTATATCCTTTTATAATAAACTGGTAATCTAGTAAGTAAACTGTTTACCTAAATTCTGCGAGCTGCCCTAGCAAATAAATCAAGCACAAGGAAGAAGTCATAGGAACCTCCAATTTATAGCCACTTAATCAGAAGCTAGGTTACAAACTGGACTTGTAGTTGGTATCTGAAGTCTGGAGGGAAGGGACAGTCCTGCAGGACTGAGCCCTTGACCTATGGGATCTGGCGCTATCTTCAGGTAGTTAGCGTCACGGACTAGAACTTAGTCGTAGGACTAGATCTAACTTCATATGCCCAAGAATCACATTAGAATGGATTTTGGTGGACCAGTAGCAGATTCTACCACAGTAGTGTATGTAAAATCTTTTTGTAGATTCTTACTTTCCTTAACATTATATACAACATTTTCCATGTTTCTTTATAGTCTTGATTATTGTCATAGATTTACTATTGTTGAATATCTTTGCTACCCCTTTCCTCTGAGCCATGTCTATAGGGCCATTTCCTTGTGGGTCCCCCTGTAGGAGTGGTATCTGCCTCACTGATATCACGCATGGTCATATGGCTTGCTTTAGCCAGTGGAATTTGAGCAGAAATGATATATCCCACATCTGAGCCTAAGCTTTAAGAGTTATTGTGTAATTCTATCCTTGTTCTTTTTCCACTGCCTTGAGACCAACATGGGGCTGGTACTCCCAATTGGGTCCTGGGATGAAGCAGAGCTGCAGGTAACCTGCAAAAGATAGGTAACTGAGTGAGAAATAAACCTGTGATAAATCAGAAATTTGGGGATCAGCTGTTACTGTGGTATAATCTAGCAAAAGCTGACTGATATAACCATTATAATGGTGTATATTATTCCATTATGCTATGTTCCCTGAATTTTTTAGTCTATTCTCCCAATAAGGAACATTTGGTGGTTTCCCATTTTTTGCTAATGTAAATAATGCTGAAATGGACATCTATGGGCTTACTTTTGTTTCAATGATTTCCCTAAACTACAGTGTTAAGGGTTGAAATCTAGGTCAACATGTATGATTATCATTATTGCTCTTATTCCCCAGGCAGGTGTCTTGTGTATATATTAAGTCAAGTCCTACCACAAAAAACACTCTGGTACCTTTAAAGAGAGGGAGAATAAAACAGGAAATTGTTGTTCAAAGCAATGGAGAAGCTGAGAAGTCAGTGGTGAAATAACTCAGAGATTGACAACAGCAGAAAGATGCTCTTGCCCCTAGGGTTGGAGGGACACTTGGATGAGAAACCAGGGCCATCCGAAGGGAACTAGAACCATGACTGGGTCTGCCGAGTCAGAACTGTCTAGTACGAGCTAGGACCATCAAGGGAGATTTAGTCTGGCAAAAGCTGGATCCACGGAAGACATGTCCTTAAGAAGCAGAAAGGGAGCGGGAGAAAGGTACTTTGAACGCTTTCTTCATCTTGCTCTCTAATCTTCCATAAGTACTATCCACTGGGCAAAATTACCCAGAGGCCAGAGGACAAAGGAACCTGGAAAATTTAGTTTCCTATGTTACAGAACAGACCCACAGAAGGGCAGTGGGGTATCTGAGAGCAAACTGGACAGTAATGAATGAGTACCCCACTTTACCAGTCTTTCCGGCATTGTGTGTTATCATTATAAATGTTCTTTAGTAACCCTGGCTGTTGTGGCTCCGTGGACTGAGTGCCAGCCTGTGAACCCAAGGGTCGCAGATTCGATTCCCAGTCAGGGCACATGCCTGTGTTGTGGGCTGGGTCCCCAGTTGGGGGTGTGTGAGGGGCAACCACACATTAATGTTTCTTTCCCTTTCTTTCTCCTTCCCTCCCCCTCTCTCTAAAAATAAATAAATAAAATCATTTTTATAAAAGTGTTCTTTTGTCATGGGAGTCAATACAGTTTAGTAGCTGTCAGACACCCCTAGGTTTGAAATCCTGCTCTGAGCACTTCCTAATTATGTGATCTTGGGTGATTTGCTTAACTTTTTCAAGTCTCAGTTTCTCGTATATAAAATGTTGTGGAAATTAAATAATATAAAACACTTAGCATAGTGCCTAGCATGAAATAGGTCCTCAGTAAGCATTCGCTGATATAATTAGGTGTAATATAAAATCTTTAGATTAGTT
>VMDR010023118.1:0-15796 GCA_007922815.1 Macrotus californicus | reverse complement strand
CAACCCTCTCAGGTAAGGAAATGGAGGCCTAGAGAGGGGAAGTATTTTCCTAAGGTCCTGTAGCAAAGAAGTCACCAAGTCAGGAGTAGAACACCGAGCACCTGATTTCTCCCAGTCTAGGGCTTTTTTTTGGTTGTTGTTGTTGTTAATTAATCAATCTAGCTTGATTTAAGAATGTGGTCTTCCAGATTAGCTCAGAACGTTTAAAGTCTCAGAACTAGACTTTGAAAGACATATAACTCTCTTAAATCCTAATAAGTCTCTTACTAAATACCACTCTGCTAATGCTAATAATCATAACAACTCTTTAAATGTATGTTTTCCATGGCCCACAAAGGAGCAACATATTTCTTATCCTAGTTGCTCCTTACAAATATTCTCACTAGCTTCACAGGGAAACTGAGGTCTAGAGAGGGGAAGGGGCTTGTCCAAGGTAATGAAGCCAGTCATCTTCTGTTTACAGCCAAACCTCTTCTGTTTATAGTTTTGTCCTTATGATCTTGCCACGAGCCAGAAAGATAATTTTAGCACTAGGAAATGTGATATAGGGAGCTAGCAGGCTGAAATGGTAAACTTAGGATCCCGTCTTGAAAACCCAAGTTAAAACTGCCTGGAATTGGCTATTTACTGATTTATTTTTACCACTGTTAACAATTCTGATCCCAGAAGCAGGAGAACTAACCAAGCTTTATGGAAAGGCCTGAGCCTGGCTCTTGTCAGTCAAGCCCCAACCTACCTCTCCAATATGTATCTCTTTAGATCCCCATGCTTAAACTATGCTGGCTGACTCACTGGGCCCAAAGTATGCCGTGCACTAATTTTTGCCTCTGGGCCTTTGCTTAGTCTGGAATGCCTTCTCGTCCCTTCCATTCTCAACAAAATACAACTTACTCTTCAAGATCTGGTTCAATGTTCACCTCCTCTTGGAAGGCTTCCCTGTATTCTCAGAACACGTTTTGTCTTTGGTCCTCATATTGTCTATATCCTTCCATCTGTCTGAGCAAGTATCCACCTGTGTTTCCCTGGTCTACTTCCCTACTAGACTATGAGATCCTTGAGAATGAGAACTGGATCTCAGCTATCTGTGATCTGTTTCTCCAGTGTCCAGTTAAGGCCCTGGCACAGAGGATGCACTTGCTCAATGAGTGTTTGTATACTTTACAACATCTCTTTGTCCTAGATGAGATAAATATGTAGACAAATAATCCCCACTTAACAAGGTAAACGTTATACAGAGAACTATGCAGGACCCTGGATGGGGGAACTAACTTGTTTGAAGATAGAAGGTGGCATCTAGTTTCTCAGCCTTGAATGGGGCAGAACAGAATACATAAAAGAAGGACATCTTTCCTGCAAAGGTCCAATTAACTGGTTAAAGAACAAGGGTTCACTCAGTATCACTCAAGACCAAAAGCTGAGCCACAAATTCTAAAATGGGGTTAACTCTGGGGAAGAAAAGCATATAGTGTGACTTCCTGAGGCCCACAGATCCTGATCATCCTCCTGAAGTACAAGGTATGTTAGACAATCCCATTAAAAGCAGTATCAAGACAGGACTGATGGATTACAAAATCACCAATGGGGTCTCCCTATTGGTAGTTTTTGGAGTGTGTGGGTGTGAATGCATTTGGAGAGGGGAGATTGGCCACATGATTACAGCTCAGGTGCCTATACGTAATTACCAAATCTTCTGTGGCAGCAGCCTAGGATCTATTTCTTAGCCACCTCTTGGTCCACCATTCTCCACTACTTTCAGCCCCATGCCTTGGATCCAAGGCTCACTGCAATCTAGTTCTAGGTGTGGCTTCACAGACCATATTCACTCAGGGAGAAGAGCAACTAGAGGGTTGTGGGTGGTATTGCATGCTGAGGCTACAGAAAAAGCAGGATCACTAATGTCAGGCAGAGCATAGAAATCTTGAACTATCTCCAAAGAGCTTTGGTTTCTGTCCTTCCATTTCTCTTCACCTTGAGACAGTCCTCTAAGGGAATAGGTTAAAGATTTCAATTTCCATTTTAGTGAGGCTATTGAAACCCAGAGAGGCTAAAAAAGCTGGTTCAAGTACCACAGCAAACCAGCCCTACCTCATACACTGGGGGGAGAGATAAAATCTCTATCACCCAGGTCATTCAAAACTGAATTAGACCAAGTTAGAGACTTCTGAAAACACTAGGAAACTACCCTTTGGGCTAGTGTCCCACAAAGATAGGTCAGAAGGATGATAGGTAGATAGATGATAGAAGGTAGATAGATAGATAATTAGATATAGGTATCATCTTTTCCCTAACTTTCTCACACCCTTTAATGCACACTTCAAGTGACTACCTATGCAAAAAAAAAAAAAAAAACCAAAAAACAAACAAACAAAAAAGCAACCCACAAACCCAAAAACTTTCCAGACAGCCTAAAGGATGGATTTGGATTTATGTAACACATTTTTTCTATTTCACCTACCTTTTCTCCTAAAGGTTTTTCCTTCCATTGCTATTTATCCCGACACACAGTCAGTCCTCTTCTATTTAGAACCCCCAAATGGGTCCAGTGGGTGGCGTCAAAGAGGGAGCCTGGAGCCTTTCGTTGGTTTCCTGGGAAGGCTGGGGAAGTATCCTTGGTAAGAGGTGTGTGTGTGTGCTTTGTTGAAATATCAGCTGTTGTAGTTGCCAAAGAAGTTCCTGAGCCACCCGGAGCCTTTTCTCTTCAGGCTAACCATGTGTTCACATTGCCCCAAAGGTCAGAACTAATATTAACAAGCCACTGTAGAAAGGGGAAATTAAAACCAGCAACTGAGACAGGCAAGATCTGTATTTCCTTGGGGCTAAGTTTCAGACTGTTCTTCAGGGTAAGTGGGCACGATCTCTTGCTGGGAAGTGATTTGGCAATATGAAGTAAGAGCAATAAAGAGGTTCATTTCCTTTGTCCCAGTTACCCCACTCCTGGGACTCAATCCTGAACCAATAACCACCAGAGCATGAAAAAGTTCAAAGCACCAAATTTTAAATTATAATTGCAGAGCTATTATCTGATGGCAACATCTGGAAGGTAACCTTTAAGTCCTCCAGGAGGAAAAGCATCTCTTTGGGTCTTTTCTGCAGACACTGAGGAGGATGACTCTAAGGCTATGGAGTTCTGGGGGGGAAATAATTATGCTGCAATTCTGGGTGAGGAACCTAAGGATGGAAAGTTATGCTTTTCCCTGGACATTGCATAGGTCTATTATTTCTGTTATTGTATTGTGAAAAACAAGTCACTAACCTGTTGGTGCTCTTGCTATTGTCCTTTGTTCATTCATTCAACAAATACTTGCTGACTCCTGTAATATGTTATCTCTTATGTTAGGGAATGGGACTAACAATATGAATCAGACTGGTCATTGCTCTCAAGTTGCTGGCAGTCTAGTGACAGAAATAGAAATCAGTGGTAGCTGTGCAAGGTGATAAGTGCAGTGACAGAATGGACCATGGGGTGCCGCAGGGGCCTAGAGGAAAAGATCCAACTGGGGAGGTGTGTGGTTAGGAAAAACTTAGTCCAGAAAATATTCCTTGAGCTGATTAAGATAGGGTTTGAAAACTGGCTCTGTCGCTTTTCTGGCACTGGAGTGAATTCACTCAACCTCTCTTACTTAGCCTTAATTCCCCTTAAAGGGTCGTCCTGAGAATGAAATGAGATAATGCATATGGAAGAGGGATGGGCTACATTGAGACAAAGTGCTGTTTTGGAGCTTCGGTAGCCCACTTAAATTCTCTGGGTCTCAATTTCACTCATCTGAGAAATGGAGCCAAGAGAATATATTTGCCAAGCCATGTCCTTAGGGATGCTATAAGGCTGAAAACAAATAAGGACTGCCGGGCAGGCTTGAAACAGCCTCCTCCCGCCCACTGCCCCCGTCCAATAAAACCAGAGGCCCTCTCCCAAGTCTTGTTCTACTAGAGCGCTTCGTAGTCCTCCCTCCTGAAGCGACGAAGCTCCTTTCGCGTGTCCCCCCTCCCTGGCGAGCAGTTACATCAGCTACTCCCAGGGGGCCAGCCCCATAGCCATCTGCTCACTACCAGGGCGGGTTGTCACGCTGAGGGCGGGGCTTCGGTGGCCGCGCGCTTCCGCTCGACGTTTCTCTACTTCAAAAGTGGCGACATTTCATTTGTAAGTAACTGGACGCACCAACAGAACTTTTGAGCGAGCAGAAAGGGAGTCAGACTAGGATGCATAGGCTAAAGTGCAGCAGGAGGAGGGGACCAACCGGGGGCCTTTTTCCCGCCATTCATTCCTCCTAGACTTCTGCGCCGCCCCCTTCAGCATCCCCTCCTCCAGCCAATGGGAACTGTGGGACTTGAAGCCCCGCCTCACGTGCGTCCCACCGTTCCGCGGCACGCAGGAGAACGCCTGCGCAAGTACGCGGGAAGGCCCGGCCTGGCGGAGTGGGGAACGTTCAGGCGTTCTCTTAGCCGTGGGTTCAGCGCCAGCTGAGAAACGTTAGCGGTTTGTTGTCAAAATGTTGCGCGTGGTGAGCTGGAACATTAATGGGATCCGGAGCCCTCTGCAAGGGGTGGCATACGAGGAGCCCAACAACTGTACCACGATGGCCATGGCGCGCATTTTGGAAAAGCTGGATGCTGACATCGTCTGTCTTCAGGAGACCAAAGTGACCCGTGAGCGCTCAAGAATCCAGGACCCTCTACCATACTTTCCCGTTTCTGCTAACTTTTGCCCGCTACTCTATCTCTTTTTACTTTTCCATTTGTCCTTAGAGGCCTCCCATTAGAGTCTAATGGGGTGTCAAACTCATTTTCACCAGGGGCTAAGTCAGCCTCCCGGTTGCCTTCAAAGGGCCGAATGTAATTTAGGACTATATACATGTAACTACTCCTTAACAGTTAAGCGAGAGCTCGGTGCTGCCGGATTTGGCCCGCGGGCCTTGTCTTTGCCACCTCTGCATTAGACCCTGTTCAGAATCCTGACCCCCTCCTCTTTAAACCCCTATTTCTCAATTCATCTAGATCTCTTAATTCCCAGCTCGTCTTCTTTCCTCAGCAGAACCTTAATGCCCTCCCCCTTGCAACCTGTATCCTCACTCAGATCTAATTCACACTCATTCTCCCTCCCCAGGTCAGCCCCTGTAATCCACCCACCCTCCCACACTGTCCATTTCTCAGACTCCCCAATTCCTCCTTCCTGTCCCCAGCACAGATCCTTTAATTGCCACTCCATCTTTGCCTCCAGATCAGACTCCCTAATTTCCACCGTTTTACACCTACAAATCAGATCCCTGGTACCCCTTGTCTCTACTCCCATCTCTCCTCCCCAGCTCAGAGCCTCATCATATATACCTCAAGTCCCATCCCAAGCTTAGTCCTCCTAATTCCCTCTCCTTCCTACCCACCTCCCACCCCCGGCTCACTCTCCTGATTCCTTCCCTCCCCACACACTACCTTCTGAGACTCCCTAACGACGTTTCCTCCCATGTCCAGTTCAGATCCCTCTCCTTTCTCCTATTCCCAGGTCAGATTCCCAGTTCCCTCTCCCATATCCCCATCCCCACCACCAGCTCCCTCCTGTCACCTAGTCACCTCCCTCCTCGCACCTAATTCTCCACCTTCCATTCAATAGTTCCCCTGCTTCTAATTCTGGTATCAATTCCCTCTCTAGTCTCCACCTTTCTAGCTCCCCCTCTAGTTATAGATACTTCATTTTCTTTTTCAACTCTGACTCATGTGCACATGTGTGTCCTAGGTCTTAGTCTCTGACATGATCTTTTTTTCAGGGGATGTGCTGACAGAGCCCCTTGCTGTCATTGAGGGCTATAACTCCTATTTCGGCTTTAGCCGCCACCGGAGTGGCTATTCTGGTAAATGAGGGTTTCTGGGGGACTTTAGTGATAAAAGCAGGTAGGGGTAAAGGCTTTTTTTTAATATTTGATTAGAAGGTAATAAGAATCATAGGACTTTAGTCTATAGAACTAAAGCCACATAAAATTATGCACAAAATTTTATGTATAAAATTATCCTTTGGACCTCAGAAGCACGATAGTGTGGTGGCTAATTGTATGAGCTCTGGAGCCAGGCTGCTTGGGTTGACTTCCTAGCTGTGTACCCTCTGGCAAGTTACTTAACCTTTTTATGCCTCAGCTGGAAAATGGGGATAATTCCTATCTCCTAGGGCAATTATAAAGATAATGATAATAACTAATACTTGTTGAACACTTACTGTGTATTTGTGTACAACACTTAGAACATTAACTGTTGTAGATGAAGGGATTGAGATTTCAGGGTTTGAGTAGAGTTTCCCCAGGCTCTAGGGAGCCATAAATGGTCTTTGAGTAGAGAGAGGTGTTAATACAGGATGCTTAATTAGGATGGACCAGGTGACTGGGGTGGGGACAACAGGCTGTTGGCTACAGGCCTGCTCAGAGTACCCTGTCTGTCTCCAGGTGTAGCCACCTTCTGTAAGGACAGCGCTACGCCAGTGGCTGCTGAAGAAGGCCTGAGTGGCCTATTTGCCACTCAGAATGGGGATGTGGGTTGCTATGGAAACATGGATGAATTCACCCAAGAGGAGCTTCGGGCTCTGGATAATGAGGGCCGGGCCCTCCTCACACAGCACAAGATCTGGTAATAGCCCCACTCCTCCTGTCACTGAGCACTGCTGGTTCTACTCTTTTATTGGTGATTCCTAGGCTAGCCTTTGTAACTTTCCAGACTTGCCTTTCCTGGACTGTAGTTCTAGTTGTGTTACTCACTACATGACCCTGGGCAAATCATGTCCCCTCTGAGCCTTGAGTTCTCCATCTCTACAGTGGAGGCTGGGAGGTCCAGCTCTCCTGTTACCACAGCCAGAAACAATTTAGCCTAGGCTGAACTCATTGCCCCAAGATGCTGTCTTTCTGTGTGTCCTATCTTTGTGAATGGCAGCACCACCACCTGGTTTACCTGGGTGTCATCCTAGATGCCCCTCTCCTTGCTGCCTCCGCAGTCAGTCCCTAAGTCCTGTACATGCCAGCTCATTCATGTCTTTCTGTCCCCTTTGCACCCATTTCACAGACAACCATTAAGTGGAAGCCACATTGTGTGGGAAGGAGAGGCTTGAAAATGACTTTTTTTATTTGGGGGGGTCTCTTTTCCCCAGCACATGGGAAGGGAAGGAGAAGATCTTGACCCTAATCAATGTGTACTGCCCCCACGCCGATCCTGGGAAGCCTGAGCGGCTGGTCTTTAAGATGCACTTCTATCGCTTGCTGCAGATCCGAGCAGAAGCCCTCCTGGCGGCTGGCAGGTACTGCAAACCTGGACAGCAAGGCTTCCTTGAGTTTGTCTTGTTTGCCCAGCCCTATGTCAGGCTCCATTGGAAAGGATATGGGAACATTGTCTTTTGAGATTTTTCACAGCCTGGTTACAGATACCGGCATGCCTACCTGAATAGGCTCTGCTCTGTAGAGCTGTGAGGAACAGGTAAAGTGACACAGGTATGGATGGGTCTTTGCTTAGATACCTCCGAGCACCAATCCTGGCTCCTCTTACTCACTGTAAGCCCAAGGCTAGTCCTGCCTCTGTTTTCTCTGTAGTCAAATGAATGGATGAATCCCTACCTCACAGAATAGTTTTAAGGACGAAATGGGATCAGAAATACGAAGTTCCTGGGAGCAAATAGTAAGTGTTATCCCAGGGAGGGACAGGAAAGTGAGGGTGGGTTAGAGTAATCAAGGGATGCTTGCTAGAAGAGGTGGTACCTGAGTTCATCTTTGAAGGACCAGAAAAATACCATTAGGTAGAGATCAGTCAGAGAGTCATGCCAAATGGAACAGTGTTACCTTTGGAGATGCGAATCAGGTTGCTCAGGAGTAAAAGGCAGCAGGGTTATGATAAAATTGGAGAGGCAGGTGGTTATGAGTTGCTGCTGGCTCTCACCTTGGCCTCAATTTGGGAGGTGGCCTGAGCTCTTGAGCCTAGGAGAAAGTAGATGGGCTGAGACTTCTGTTTCCCTCTTGAATGGCCACTCAACAATCCCACCATTGTGTTTTCCAGCCATGTGATCATTCTGGGTGACCTGAACACAGCCCACCGCCCCATCGACCACTGGGATGCAGTCAGCATGGTAAGGCTCCCTCCAGGGCTCTGACCTCACTCCTGACTATGGTTCTGTTCAGCCAGCCAGCTAATGGTTTTTTGGGCCAGGCGCAGCTTCCCTTCATAGAAAAGCCGAACTTAGTTTGAAATATTATTCTCAAAAGCACAGAGGATTGTTTATTCATTCAATAGACATTACTGACCCTATGCTTGGCCTAGCCCTGAGTTTCCTGCTGGGGACCCAGTTACCACTCAGTTGCACTCTTGGCCCCTCAGAGCTCTCAGCATGGTGGTAGGCCATGGACACATGACCAGCCAGTTATAGAATGGTGTCTTCAAGGCTGAGGCAGAGATGGCAGTCTAGGCAACTAGGGAGCTCAGAAATGGGATTCCTGGGCCAGCCTGGATATCAGGGGAGGTATCTGAAAATGTCTGAATCTTAAAAGACGAGTAGAATAGAGCTTTGGGGTGAGGAGAGCAAGGGATTCTAGCATGAGGAGAGGGTGCACATTGAGAGTTTTCCTGGTGTGCTTAGGGAACTGCAAGTCCCATTCCTGTTAGGGGGTGACATGGGAAGGGAGGTAAGTGAGAGATGGGGCTCCTTTGGGAGCCAGGCTCCAAGGGCCTTGAACATCCCATTGCCTTGATCATCTTCCTAATACCTGTCTCCTGCTCATGAACCTTCGATACCTCCCTGTTGCCTCTGTGATGCAAGAGAAAACATCTAGGCCTGGCTCTCAAGGCTCTTTCCGATGTGTGCCCAGTATCTATCTTTTTTATCTTCAGTATCTTTACACACTGTCCACTCTAGCCAGGTCATCTTCTCTCTGCCCACTGAAAAGTTATTGTGATTTTGGCTTTTCTCACTATACCCTGAATTGGTGGGCATCACCTCGCTTCTATCTTTTTTCTTGTATGAATCTTTTATTTCTGAGTCCCTCTAGGTCAATGACTCTCAACACCTGACATCACATCAGAACAAGGACCTTTTGCAAAAAATATCAATACCTTGACCAATTAAATCAGAAATTGTTGGATGTGGGGGCCGGTAGCCATATGTTTTAAAAGCTCCCAGGCTGATTTTATCATATAGGCAAGTTTGAGAGCTACTGCCCCACAAGCTATAAGGCTTTCTGGTCTTGCCTTATTATGAGTTGTCGGGGGGATTGGTAACTTAATGCTGGTACAGTTCAGCTCAGCACTGAGCTTGGCTCAAAAGAGAGGCTGTAGGAAGATTCCTTGATTAGTTTGTGGAAGACCCGCATAAACACAGATGTGGCTCCAGCTTAAAGACTGAGGAGAAGTGACATAACAGTGGTGGCGTGCTGGGGAAGGGGGCGTGCACTGCAAAGTGTGAGCCCTCAGTTCCTCACTGACCTGTTCCTCATCAGGCATTTACTCGGACGGTTCTTGCTGCTTCCTGTGATAGTGTCATAGACCTTTACGCCTTCCCTCCTTAGTTCAGAACTATTCCAGATCTAAGTGCACCTCCTACCTTGTTTCTTCTAGGACAAGAGAACTAATAGTACCAGGTCACATGACAAACACGGTCCAAAGCAGTAGAATATGTGCACTTCCCACCAGACCAGTTCTATTCTTCTCATCTCCCAAAATAGCACTATGATCTCCTTGGATGCTCCAACTGGAAGCCTGGGAATTGTGTTAGCATCGTGCTCCTTCCCTCCGCCACCCTTCCCACATTCAGGTGGTCAGCAAGTACTGTATAGTCTAGCTCCAAATCACCTCTTAATTTCATTTTTCTCTGTCTTCTTTGGTACTACCTTAGTCTGAGTGACCATCATCTCTTGCTTGCATGAACTAAAATACTCATTTCCTGCTGGTTTTCTGTCCCCCAGTTAGGTCTCCCCTCAGGTTTTTGGGTATATTGTCCCCTTCTTCCACAGGCCCATTATAGAGGCTATTCTCTCAATTTGTAACACCCTCTGCCTGGGTTAGTCTTGCTCAGCCTTTAGTTTTCAGCTCCAGATCACCTCCTAAAAGCCTCGTTGGTCCCCAGAACGAGATCAGGTTCCCACTTTGTCCTGAGCATCATGTCTGGCACATAATCGGTGTTCTTTGATCATTTGTTGCATTGAATGAGTGAATGGGTGGATTGGGTGGATGAATGAATTGGGGAGCCAAGTGAAAAGAAGTACTCAGACCTGGATCCCTGGAACCTGTCAGTTCAGGAATGAGAGATGGTCAGTGAGGGCTTGGACACAAGATAAGCCAGATAGTGCCCAAGCGTTTAACCCTTTTGGTAGGAGCGCCGGATATATCCGGCGCCCATCTGATGACATGTGTGGACGAGCGCTGGATATATCCGGCACCCATACGATGGCTCACAATGGCTCACCTCGTACAGCGGGAGTGTCGCGGCGGAAAGAGCGCTCATATGGAAAGGGTTAAATAAAAGGGCGGCAGTCATCTTAACTCCTGGCCACAGCCCTACTTTCTAGTGGCAGCCACTTTGAACATTCTAATTTCCATTCTTTCCATGAGCAGTTCTAAGGATTTCTTTGATTAAACAAACAACAAATCAGTAAGGATGGAAATTGAATCCCACTGCTGGACTGTATGATCCTGAGCAACCATGTCTTTGGAACAACCACGTCTTCTTGTCTGTAAAATGAAGCAGTTAGTCTAAGTCCCTTCCAGTTCCAGGTATCTAGTTCTGCCTCTCTCTTTCTTCCCCTTCCCCTTCCCCAGGAAAACTTCGAAGAGGACCCAGGACGCAAGTGGATGGATGGCTTACTCAGTAACATGGATTGCCAGGCTGGGTGCCACGTAGGGGCCTTTATTGATAGCTACCGCTACTTCCAGCCAAAGCAGGAGGGGGCCTTCACCTGCTGGTCCACACTCACTGGTGCCCGCCGTCTGAACTATGGCTCCCGTCTTGACTATGTGCTGGGGGATAGGGCCCTGGTCATAGATACCTTCCAGGCCTCTTTCCTGCTGCCTGAGGTGATGGGCTCTGACCATTGCCCTGTGGGTGCAGTCTTGAGCGTGTCCTCTGTGCCAGCGAAACAGTGTCCATCTCTTTGCACCCGCTTCCTCCCCGAGTTTTCAGGTACCCAACTCAAGATCCTTAACTTCCTGGTTCATCTCAAACAAGATTCTGTGTGCAAGCAGTCAACGCTGCAGCTCAGCAATCAAACCCAAGTACAGATGCGCCAAAACAAAGCCCGCATGCGCTCAGCCAGGCCTCGGGCAAGTCAGGCTGGCTCCATCAGAGGCCAAAAGAAACTGATGAGCTACTTCCAGCCATCCTCCAGCCACCCCCAAGCTTCTCCTAATTTGGAGCTTCCTGGCCTGGGTGCCCTTGTGACCCCAAAGACCCCAGAAGACAAGGTGATGGCCAAAGTGGTGGAGGGGCAGGCCAAGGCTTCAGATTCCAAGGATGAAAAGGAGGTACAGATCTCATTCTGGAAGTCTGTGCTGGGGGGCCCCTTGCCCATGCCCCTCTGCGGGGGTCACAGGGAGCCATGTGTGATGCGAACTGTGAAGAAGCCAGGACCCAACCTTGGCCGCCACTTCTACATGTGTTCCAGGCCCCGGGGTCCTTCCACTGACCCCTCTTCCCGCTGCAACTTTTTCCTCTGGGGCAGGCCCAGCTGAACCAGCCCAGGCCTAGGGATTGTGGCTTGGTCAACCCTGTACGTGATCTGAGGCTAGCACCTTCCTAAGCTGTCATCTCTTCCCCTCTTCCTCCTCCCCCTTCACCTTCCTCAAGGATCCTTCTGTTTCTCTTCCTCTAAGTCCCCTCTTCTTCCTGCCTGTCTCTTCATTGATGTACTTGTGCCTTAATGCTGCTACCCAGTCCCCTACCCTACTTCCCACCTTCCTGTAAGAAGTACACAGGGACCAGTTGCTCCAAGCAATTTGAAAACCTTTCCCTTCCTTGCTGGAAAATGTATGTGTACCTGAATAAAGTCTGTGTCTTTGTTTCAGTGCACCATGTCACGTGAACATTTTGGATATGCCCCATGAGATGTTATCCCAACAGTAGCTTTGCTACCTGCCTGTAGCCTGATGCTGTAACTCAGGAAGAGGAGAGGAAGGAGTGGTGCCCACCACCAAGGGCTCTGCTGAGTTGTACGGGTTTCCTGCACTGCTGAGGTTGGCTCAGCAAGGGAGGTGGGTGTGGTGTGACAGAAAGCTCAGGTGGGCCGTGTAGCCATAAACCAGCGCTTCCCAACTGGTATGTCTAACAGCTGCCATAAATGGCTTATAGGGTGCAAAGAAATGGATCTGTCAGTGCTAGAGTTGCCAGGCAGGGTCAAGAATTGCACAAGTGTCAGGAAGGATTACCTACCAGGCAAGTGTTATCATTAGTTCACCCAAATGTGCCATACGAATGTTTTCTTTGTGCTGTGAACTGGTAAGGTTGGGAGCACTGCCTTCAGCAAGTTGCTTGCTGTAGTCAAGACTGTTTCTCAGCTTGTAAAATGGGGCTGGTAAATCCTGTTCTATAAGGTGTTGTGGGAACAAAAGAAGATAATGGATTGAAGAGGGCATCCCTTCCTTCTGCTGGAAAATATCTCCAAAGGTTTGGAGAACTACTCTCCAGGTAGTTGGTTGGAGTTGATGCTATCTCCTGGCTTCAGGGGCTACCTGAGGCCAAGGTTTCCAGGTCTACCAGTGACAAGTCAATCCCTGGATTTTTCTTGAAACGATTGGGTAAGAGCCACTTCAAATAAACCTGCCATGTATCTCAGCTCTTTATTCAACTTACTCTGTGCTTTTTGCTCGTCTGCTTTCTGGATTTCAGTTTTCCTATCAGGGAAATGGGGTGGTCAGATCAACAAGTGATCTGTGTTTTACTGATGGCTCTGCCACTTATCTTAGGGAGTCAGGTATAGTGCAGTTTATTCTCTGACCAACAGAGGGCTACAGATGCTGCAGTTTGCTCTTTATTTGTTTTCAGACTCAAGTCAGCTGGAGGCACACAACAAAGCAGAGGACTGGAAGAGGCCCCACCCCAAGTGGAATGCAGATGGGGTAGGGATCTAAGGCGGCTGGCTTCTCATGCATAGGTGGTGACATACTGGGGCCCCATGTTCCCAAAGTAGGAGCGTTCCCACTCACTCATGAGCTCGAAGTGCACAGGACGGCGGCAGAAATTGCAGGCAGTCATAGACACATCCTGGAGGGGCAGCCCCACCTCAGTCCAGGCTGCCAGCAGCTTCTCTGAAGGTAGCGGGAGGAGGAGAGGGAAAGAGTTGGTTAGACTAGGTTTTCTTAATCCCTATATCACAGTACAGATGTGCCAAAATATAGATCCCTTGAATCCATTGAGATGTCTTGGAACCAGAAGTAGCTTCTGCTTTGTTCCATTGTGTGTTATGAATGTTACTATTTGTGTATGGGTCCTGTGATGTACAAAAGATTTGGAAGCATCTATTTGACACAATTTATAGCTATACTGGCCTGGCCTGGACCACACCCTAAGTACGGGACATGCTGTGGCCCAAGAAATGAATCCATCTCCTTGAAAACTCCTAGCCTGGGGAGGAAAATGACACTGACTATACAGTGTTATTGCTGTGACCTGGGAGCCTGGAGTGGGGAGTGTCCTGGAGGGGATGGGAACGCAGAGGAGATCCCTCTGTCAGAAATGCCTCAGGTGTGTGCCACAGCTCTGCCCATGGCTTTTTAAATGATCGCTCCCTGAGTGATCTCATCCATTCTCATGGTTTTAAAGACCATCTTTATGCTGATGATTCTGAAATTTTCATCTCCAGCCCAGATCGCTCTCCTGAATCCTATACTTGTATATTTGATTGCCTTCCTATATCTCCAATGTCAAATCAGCATCTCTAACTTAACATGAACACAACTGAGCTACTGATCCTCCATACCCTTCACCAAAGCCTACTCTACTCCCAGCCTTACCCATCTCAGTTGATGGCAATTCCAATTGCTCAGTCTGTAAATTTTAGAGCCCTCTTTCCTTTTCCTCTTACTACACATCCAATCTATCAGCAAATATCATTGGCTCCACCTTCAAAATCTGACCACTTCTCATCACTTCCAATGCTATCATCAAGCATGAGCCACCATCTTTTACCTGGGATGTTATAGTAGCCCCCCATTGGGTCGCCCTGCTTTCACTCTTTCTCCCTTTCAGTCTATTGTCAACATAGAAATTGGAGCAATTCTGTTAAAATCTCAGTTAGATATGTCACTCTTCTGCTCAAATCCTTCAGAAGGCTATCCATTTCAGAGTTAAAGCCAAAATCCTTCCAGTGGCCTACAATTCCCTACACAGTTTTGGCCCATATTGCCCCTCAGTCCTCAGTTTTCTATCTCCCTCTACACCACTCAATCTACACTCGTATTATTGTTCCTCAAATACAAAAGGAATACTCCTGTGTTAGGGTCTTCACTCTTAGGCCATTCCCTCTGCCTGGGATGATCTTCCCTTAGATATCTGTCCAGCTAACTCCTTCACCTTCATATTTTTGCTCAAGTGTCATCTCAATGAGCTCTACCCTTAACACTCTATTTAATGCTACAACCCTCTTCCAATCTAGCCCTTGTCCCCCCACCTCATTAGCACTTCCTATCCCTCCTATCCCGCTCTATTTTTTTCATAGAACTTAGAACTACCAGGCTATGTAAAATTGACACTTGAACAATGTCGGGGTTAGTGGCAATGAACCCTGCACAGTCAAAAATCCACATATAACATTCTGACTCCCATTGGAAGGATTGGTAGGCCACTGGAAGGATTTTGGCTTTAACTCTGAAATGGATAGCCTTCTGAAGGATTTGAGAAGAAGAGTGACATATCTAACTGAAGTTTTAACAGAATTGCATCTGACTCCCCCCAAACTTAATTACAGTCCCTCATTATCCACAGGGGATTGATTCTAGGACCTCCCGTAGATACCAAAATCCGTGGATGCTCAAGTCCCTTAAATAAAATGTAGTACAGTGCATACAGTCAGCCCTCTACATCCACAGATTCCCAACCACTAATCAAAAGTACTGTTTTTATCCATGGCTGGTTGAATCCACAGGTGTGAAACCTGGGAATACAAAGGGCTATTTTTTAAAAAGCTTTATTTTTAGAGAGAGGGGAAGGGAGAGAGAAAGAGAAGAAGAGAAACATCAATATGAGAAAGAAACATTGATTGGTTGCCCCAACTGGGACTGAATCCGCAACCGGGTATGCAACCTGACTAGGAATCGAACCAGCGACCATTTGCTTTGTGAGATGATGCCCAACCTACTGAGCTACACTGGTCAGGGCCCCACTTTATTTATTGAAAAAAATCTACATAAGTGGACCTGCACCATTCTAACCTGTGTTGTTTAAGGGTCAACTGTAGTTTACTTTAAAATGTTTTTTGACTATCTCCTTCCACTAGAATGTAAGCTCCAGAAGGATAGGGATTTTTATGTCTGTTCTGTTTACTACTGAATCCCCAGCACCTAGAACAGTGTCTAGTGCACAGTGGATACTCAGTAAATGTTTGTTGAAAGAATGAAAGGATACCTGATTAAGCCAAGAAGAGAAGAGAAAAGGAAGTAAGCCAGAGGAAGGGTTTGAGGGAGGGCATTCCAATTAGAAGGGAGCATTAATTATCAAAGTCCCAGAGATAAGGGAATAGAGCAAAATGAGGGAACTACAAGTCATTCAGTGCAGCTGTAGAAATAAAATTAATATGAGGGAAGAGGTAAGGATATAGAGATCACCATATTGAAGGCTTTGAATGCCATGTCAAGGAGCTTT
>VMDR010023117.1:0-15798 GCA_007922815.1 Macrotus californicus | reverse complement strand
CAAGTCATAGTGATCTACATATCCTATATTTTGAGCCTCTAATTTAATGAAAAGAAAAAGATTTGTACTAGAATTCTACATTTCAAGTGGTATTCTACATACCAGGAGTCCTCAATGGGCACAGTTCTGGAATGCATAGATTTGAGTTATCATGGTTTCATTACATAATTCCCCCCCTAACAACATAGTCAAAATTCCAGCTACCATGGTAAAGTAACTATGAGTAAGTTAATAAAGTGCAAACTTTGCTGCTAGCTCTTCAGCCCACAACTACATGAACAAAAGGTGTGCATCAAGATTCATAATGATTTATGTCAGTTCTTACAAGTCCGTCTGACAGGTTACTGGGCATCTGCTTTTCAGTTCATATGCAAACAAGCTTGTAGTTGTGTGGGCTCCTGATCTCCCAGTGATAAATTCATGTGCCATTTACAAAAACTAGTCCTTTAAAAAAGTCAGTCAAGTTTACCCCAAAAGTAGAAGGTTTATGCTGAGTTTGAACTTGTAACTGGAGCCCAAATAGTTCCTTTACAATTAATCCTTGATACAGGAATTTGATCAATAAAAATCGCCTCATACCTGTCAGTACTGCTATCATCAAGAAAAGACAACACATGTTGACAAACACATGAAGAGACCGGGACCCCTGTACACTATTGGTGGGAATACAAAATGGCAAAACCATTATGGAAACTATGGATGTTCCTCAGAAAGGTAAAAATAAAGCTATCATATGATTTCACAATGCCACCTCTTGGTATATATTCAAAGGAATTCAAACGAGTATCTCAAAGAGACATTAGCATCCCCATGTTCACGGAAGCCAAAAGATGGAAACAAACTAACTGTTCATTGACAGATGAATGAATAAAGAAAATGTGGTAAATATGTACCATGGAGTGTTATGAAGGCTTTAAAAATCAAATAAATTCTGCCATATGCAACAACATCTATAAATCTTGAGGACATTGTGCTAATTGCAATGAGCTGATCACAGGAAGACAAATGCTACATCACGTGAGGTCTCTAAAATAATCAAACTTATAGAAGCAAAGAATGGAGCTGTGGTCCCCAGGGGTTAGGGAGAAGGGGAGATGGGTATGTAGTCTCAGTTATGTGAGATGAATAAGTTCTAAAGGTCTGAGATCTGCTGTACAATAGTTTATAATAATGCATTGTGTGTTAAAAACGTGTTCTGAGAATAGCTCTCATGTTAAGTGTTTTTACCACAACACAATAAAATTTAACAAAGTTCAGGAATAAATTGGAAAGTGATGGTGCTGTAAGTGAAATTCAAATTGAACATAAATGGAGTTTGATAGGCAAAACCTATCTGTGTGAATGTCGACACTGCCTCTTTTCAAGAGACTAGATGCACAGCCAGAGGTACTCTAGTGAGGCAAACTTGCTGACATAATGAGGAAAGTGGTTGTGAAGAAAGGAATTGAGGCTGGCAAGGTAGTCCACATTGAGAACCCTCAAAGATATTTCGTTACATTGAAAGCACAAAGAATAAATTGTTGGATGCTGATCCAAACTCAGAAAGAAGTATGACAATTACAAAGTTACATAAAGATGCATTTTCCATAGCATAACTTATATAACAAGAAAAAGGCAAGGGCTGTTTAAACTGCTCTTGATCAGGGTTTATTTTTTTTTTCATTGTTGTTCAACTACAATTGTCCCCATTTTCTACCCACCACTCTCCCCACCACACACTCCTCCACCTTCCACACTCAATCCTACCCCTCCCCCGTTGTCGTTGTCCATGGGTCTTTCAGAAGAGCCTTTTACAGGGTCTGGAGGAACCTTCCCCTTCTTTCTTCCATTATCCCCCACTCCCTCCCCTCTGGTTACTGTTAGTTTGTTCTTTATTTAAATGTCTCTGGTCAATCAGTTTTTTATAAAGTAATAACACACTAATTCTCAGAGTTTCTGATGTTTTAAATTACAGTGTACTAAATGAATATTGGTTTTCTTATTATTAAAAAATGTTCCTATTCATTTGACAGACAGTAGGAGAATTTTTAATGTTTTGTCTAAAACTTCTAAGAGTCATGGGACAATCATAATTTTTCTCATTAAGTTTTTTACACTGTTTAGCTTGCATGGCCATTTTTACAGCTTGGCACCATCTTGCAAGGAAATGTCTGCCTGTGTTAGTTTCAGTGAATTTTATGGAATAGATGCTGTAAGAATTTTCAGCACAAATACTAATAGCATTTCTAGCATTTCATTATATGTTATTTGGGTGATCGAAAGAGTTAAGGAGGACATCCGACTGGAGTTGATCCTTTGGTGGATTTTCATATGATCTTAAACTTCTCTGTGCCCTCTAATAAGACATTATCCATTTTAGAAGCACAGTAATATTTAAAAATAAAAAAGCACGAGAAGGGCTCTAAAGGATTAAATAAGCTGGTTGTCACTACTGTAGCAGTGACATTCTAAAGCTCAGGGTTCAAATGACTAGAGTTCTGGTATCTGCACCTCATCTCACCTTCTAGACCCTGGCATATCTTGAAGTCTGCCTTTTCTCAACCCCTCCCCCACAAGTCTCATTTCTCCTTCCTCTTTTCTCCCTCCTTCCTTCCCTCGACTCTTTTCTACCTGATTGGCTTTCGAATATATCTATATTTTTATTATTATTTTTTAAATTTAACATGTATTCTACTATTTGACAAAATTTTGGTTCAACATTTATTATCACAAACATCATACCCCTGTTCAGAATATTTAATAATTTCTAATTCTCCCCTTCTCTCTCTCACACACAAATCAACAAAATAAATAACATCTCGGAATAAGTGCTTTTCTTTGCATATAGCCCTCAGTTGATTTCTCCCTTATGTTTTTATGGCACTGGAATTATGTGCATTAAGTGAAACTCATTTCCCAGCATTAACTCTTCAATACTCAGACAATTCTCTTGATACACAGGTTAGAAAGATCTTAATTGCATACATCAATCTGGGTTCAGTTCATCACAATCTCTAAATCCTGCAAACATAATTGGCTTGTGGGAACATGAGCAATATTAACTCTCTGAAACAATTCTCTGTGCATTTTGGCAAGCAATTATGTTTCTAATTTATTAATTGAAAGAATAGAGCCATGAAAAAATATAAACATTAAAATACTAACTATAAATTCAATTTCAATATATAAAATGTTATGATATGCAATCATATATCCTGGAAAAAATATATCATGTGTTTACTAGTGCAGTTTTAAGGGGGAGGGGTGGGCACTCTGCATGATAAATTGACAAAATTTGCAATTCGTAGTCTAGTCCATATGACTTTGAGTCTGCTTTTGTTTGAGGAGACAAGCTTTAATTGTATCTAAAAATCTCATCAATTTCCAAATATACATGGTTCCCTGAATAACTTTTATAATTAATTATGAAAATAGTATTTTTCATCAACTTCCACACACTACCCTAAGCACTGTTTAATTTCGTAGTATACCTCAAATGAAATCTCAACCAAAATTATAAAGCAAAATGCCTCTAGTTAATTTTTCCTTTTTAATATATCTTGTAAAAGAAACTGCTTTTAATCTAAAGTCTTCTTTAGGTTGTATTCTATTAGAGGAAATTGGACCAATTGATCTGGGTAGTGAAGTTTATCATTACCCACAGAAAATGGACAATGAAATGTGATTAGGCTACATGTGCCCATCATTGCCTTTTTCAAGAACAAGCCTTGTATAGAAAAGCCAGGATTCAATGAATCAATAAGAGTAAAAGCAAAATTGGAGGGCTGTCAAATCAACTTAATTCCTCTCTTCTGATCAAGTGGTGTCCAATCACCTAACACACAATGCTAATAATCAAATTAAATTGCTTTTGACTCCTTTTACCCAGAGTCAAAACACAAATCTGACTATAACATTTTATATACTCAACATTGAAAAGCCACTAATATACCAACGCATACTAGAAATAAATGCTTGTTGCCTTCTCAGGATGAGGCAGAGGACAAAATTACTTTTGATTATGCTCTTAAACTAAATGGAACAATTAAAATAATAGGTTGCATTCATCCATTCAACAAATATCTCAAACCTGAAGATCTTTGCAAGCATCAGCATATTAATATGGTTATCCCTTTCAATGACATTTCTTTTGCAAAAAGCAGGCATTTTTCACTCTTTGCTGCTGCATAAGACCTAAATATAGCATTCATTCAATCGGATCACATTCTTTGCCACCTGGCCTCTAGGTATCTTTCTAATGGGTTGCCTTAGCAATTTATAACTCAGCTCTAATGACACTGTACAATAATTTGTTGTGTATAATAATTGATAGAAATCCTACTCACTATTCTTTCAGATGTAAATGTCCAGCACAATGATATTTAATGAATTAATGGATGATTATAAAAAATAATGTTACGGATATGGCATGCTCTAAGATTGTGAGATTGTCTCTATAGAGATAAG
This sequence comes from Macrotus californicus, assembly GCA_007922815.1. Lineage (NCBI taxonomy): Eukaryota > Metazoa > Chordata > Mammalia > Chiroptera > Phyllostomidae > Macrotus > Macrotus californicus. Next base: position 11,352 of record VMDR010023117.1, on the reverse strand, counting down.
ATTGGCCTTCAAGATAAAGTTATTTTTAATCCCTTCTTAAGGGGAGAATTATTTTTCTTTGTAAGTATTATAGGAGCTATGAACATAAACCTGAGGCTTTACTAATCACATTTATCCTAAAACAAAATTTCATTTAAGAAGATGATCAAGATGCCCTCAAAGGAAGCAGTTTCCAATGTGGATTCTAGGAAGAGACAAGTATCCCAGTGGATGCTACACTGCTTCTCTTCAGACTGTCCAAATGAGCTCACCCAGATTGCTGGAGCCCCCCGCCTGCCTTTGGGGGATTAAGAGAGAAAAAAACAGATGGTACTCAGTTAAAACTTTTCTTTCCCAGCAAATACACTTATACTTGTAACCATCAGGACAGTTTTTCAGCTGGCGGTTTGCATGAAGTTTTAATGAAAGAAAGGGTGTATGCTGTTACAGATTCAAGGTGACGGGAGAAAGAGGCGAGTTAAACAACAAATGTCTGGGAAGACAGCTGCCTTCATTTGGACAATCTGAAATGAGACTTTAAAGCAACAATACAATCAAATACAGTTGAAAGTGTAAATTAAGCCAGGGAAAAATATTAAAGAAGATAAGAAAAAGGAAAAAAAATGTAAAAGAGAAAAGTTAAATGACAAAAAGAATACAAAATTTTACAGAAATTAATAGAATAATAATGTTGGGAAGGACAGTGGGCATTACTGATCTTTTTCCCCAAAACAGCTTTTTTGTTGAAAACACTTATAGAGTACCCAGCTTTAGAATCAAATTGTGACTGAGGTCATTTTTCTTTTGCTTTTCTTCATTTTCTTATTCTTCCAAAATATGATTCACTCTCAGGGATGTCCAACCTGTGGCCCATGGGCCACATGCAGCCCAGGATGGCTATGAATGAGGCCCAACACAAAATCATGAATTCACTTAAAACATTATGAGATTTTTTTGTGATTACATGTGACAATGTATTTAATGCGTGGCCCAAGACAACTCTTTTTCTTCCAGTGTGGCCCAGAGATGGCAGAAGTCTGGATGTCCCTGGGACATAAGACCAGAAGTTACATTGACTAAGCTCTGTTCCTCAAGAAGAGGCACAGAGTGTCGTCCCCAGAGAGTTTCACAGTGTCAGGGAGGAAAAAAAATTCCCTACCCTTCTAAATTATCTTGGCTAGTCTAGTAACTAAACTGGTATGAGACAGATTAGCAGGAGAGAAACAAATTTAATTTCATACACATGGAGGCCCCATTGGTATCAGTTCCCAGAACTGACTGAAGCAGGCTGTTTATACAGGGGTGGGCAAAAGTAGGATGCAGTTGTTCATGTGGAGAATAATATGATAATTAATAAATGATAATACAAAGATAAACTCTGTTTCTTGGATTCACAGTTGTAAACCTACTTTTGCCAGCTGGTATATTTTGGGGCCTGCCCTGAGGCCCTAGACCTGCAATACCCATAGTGTGGTGCCTTCTGCAGCCCAGTGGTTTGCAGTGTGGAGAAACCTGGGTCAGAGCTCAGCACATCTTCAAGCACAGAGTTAGATCCTCAGCTGAAGTGGAACCTGAGAGAGGAGGAAGCTGGATGCTAGCTACCAAGTTAGAGAAAGTGAGTGTTGGCATTAGGAAGTACTCAGCACCAACTTGCAAAGTCTTGCAGGCACCAGTGGTTCAGGGCTATCAATGATGTGGATTGTGTTAATGAATAGGTGTTTTTAAAAGGAACCTGGAAACATATTTAAACATTTGCAGGTGTAGCAGATGGGACCAAAAAAGAAAACTACATTATTTGGATTACACTGCTGTGATCTGGGCAGTGATTTGAAACAAGGCAAGGGTTAGGAGGAGATTTATGCCAGTAGGCGATCTCTTGTATAGTCCCACTCCTACGACTTAACAGGGCCCAAAAGGAATCTGGTTATCAAAAGTCCAAATAAAAGAGAAAAATCTCTCAGTATGGCGAAGGCCAGGAGAAGTCTGATATAAGTTCACAAGTCTTCCCTTCTCATAAAGTAACCTCCTAGCAAAAGATAACTAAAGAATAATGCACTTCTCTCAGATGAAGAAACCTTGTCCTGCGAATTTTGTTTGTTCCAGAAGACCAGGTAACTGCAAATCTGATTAGTGGATAGATTATGGACCTACTATGGCTGCCCCTGCTAAGTGTTTGCATAGATCTCAATACAATAACTAAAATTAAGCTGGCATCTGATAACAGCAACTGTTAAAGTCTTTATTCTCCTTTTTAGGGTGGCTCAAATTAGCAGCCTAGAAAGTAAATTCTTAGCAAATTTGTTATAAATTATTTGTATTTAAGTTTCTGTAGCTGTCATTTGTGTCATGTAAGGCCTAGACAGTCATAAAGATTTTATTACTTTAATTCTCACTAAAAAGATAAAAGCTATACACTTTTTGGAAAGTTAATAATTACTCTCTAGAATGGAACAAATACTAGAACTTCAAAACAGTTATGGAATTTAGAATAAATTTTATTTTTATTATGAATACAAAATATCAACACTTTATTTTTGGAAATTCGTCCATGAATAACTGAAAAAGAATAGTGTGTTTTTTGCGGGGGGAGGGTAGGGAAGAGGTATAAATTCTGTAGTATGCTGAGAGATGAATAAATGGTTTCCTACCATAGTTCAAAATAATGTTGGAGTACTCTCCACACAAGTATAGATCTTGGAAATATCATAAATCTGACAGGGCTCACAGGACAAATTTAATGACATCACAAGTGTGTGGGCACCAGCTCACGTTGGCTGGCCTTGTGAGAGCTGACTTTCCCGGCTCTACCACTATGCCATCAGGCTGTGGGCAGAAAATGGGGTGCCATGGACTATAAACTCCAGGTGCTCTGAGCATAGATTAAACACTGGGCAGACCTTGGTGGCTAGTAACACCCTGACATAGAACTTTTTTAGTAAAAGGTTAATTTTTGCCTTAGGAAAACCCCACCCTTCCTTTTGTGAATCTAGTTTAACACGCCTTCTAAATAAACACAACCACCCTTCAGAGGGCTCCTAGTCTTAAGTATCCTGTAATCCAATCCTTGCCTAGCTTTCTTTCACCTTCCTGTAAACCTCCTTACTTGCTCCTTGATTTCATATGCATAAAAAACAAAAACTGCAAAACTGTCATTCTCCAGAGCATTTGAGATCCTGCTTCCTGGGAATTATCATCAGTTTTGACTCAAATAAACTCTTATAAAAATTCTTTATAGGTTTGGGCGTTTCTTACACCCACAAGGTTGACAGCTTAAAAATAGTCTTGGAAATTGGCAAAAGCTCCAAACCAGGGCTTCTCCCACTTTCAAAAAGCCAGATATTAAAATTTACCAACACGTCACTGTGACTATCCTCACTGCTTTTTATCACCTATCTGAACAGTGTCACAGTAAGTAATTAACACTTTGCCAGAGAACCTGTCAATAAGATGCTCTGTCAATGGTCATTGTTGATTCTTGCTTTCTGCCCAGAGCCTAGTACTGCAGAGCCTCGGGGCTTCCTGCCTCCCTTCTCCCTTGTGCATTCTTGGAACTGATTCCCTGTCAAGATGCCAAACCACTTTGGTAGAGGTGGAAAAAGCCCAACAAAGGAATAAAATAACAGAGCTTTCTACAGGCATGCTATATCCAATTCTTTCAAATTCTTGAAGATATTGTGCAAACTCTACCTTTGCTGTGTAGGCTTTCTCCATATTTTGAAATGTTTTTCTTCTTCATTTTTAGAAGGTAGCCTGTATTTCCACTGTGATGGTCATCTCATTCTGCTCATAAAACCAAACTGAATCATAAAAATATCATTAAGTAGGTAAAAATGTTTTGCATATCATCAATTTCATATAGTTTAATCTAATAAAATTAATTGCTTTATATTTTTGTTCTCCACTATACTGTAAGATTTGTGAGAGTTGTAACCATGTTTTATTCATCATTTAATCCTGTACCTGGAAAAATAGCTTGCTTGTGAATACTCACTAAATTTCAATTAAGTAAGAATCAGAAAAAAATGTGATTAAATGAAGAACAGTTTAATAACTCATATATTCAGTTAAATATAAAACAATAATGCTTTACTATTCTTCAATTGCTTTCTTATGCATTTGAACACATTTGATAGGTCTGATTATGACAATGCTAATACTACAATCTGTCTATGACATTCATATGGGTTAGTGTGGACTTATGGTGTATTTATTTTGCCTAGTTAACATGAAGCCCTTTATAAATTCCATGACATTCTAGCTATAAATCAGTATACACAAAAATGCCTACATAAGAAATTTTAATAATATATTTTTTTTATTTCTCACTTGAGGACATTTTCTTCATTGCTTTTTAGAGAGGGAATAAGGGGAGAGGAAGGTAGAGAGATAAACAGTGTGAGAAAGAAGCGTCAATTGGTTGCCTTCTGTACACACCCAGGGATTGAACCTGCAACCTAGGTATGTGTCCTGATCGGGAATTGAACCCATAATCTTTTGGTTATGGAATGATGCTCCAGCCAACTGATCCACACCAGCCAGGGCTTAAAAGTATAATTTAATTTATATTCTTAGAATTATCATATTTTGGAGACTGTATCCCAATCATAATCATAATATCCTAGTCTAGCATTACTGTCCTACAAATTGGTAAAACTTTTTAGAATTGGTAGTTTATTTGTTACTATCAATAATTTGTTACTACCAACCTACTTTTCCAGCTACATTTACTTTATCAAAAGTAAAGAAAAGGAGGAACAAGATGCCCAGAAGCAAAAGGAAATACTATTGAATATTTCCAACTATAAAATGAGTAGCAGTCCTGTGGAAGAATATGGAACAAGAGAAAGGCAATAAAGAATTATGCTTTTTCCCTTGAAACAATGGAAAAGATGGCTGGAAGTGGAAATTGACAAGCCATGTTTTTGAATTACCTGTTCACACATCAATAGGTGTAAATTGCAATAGGTAATGTTGACTTAAATTGGAAGATCCCTGTCTTAGCTGTGACTTTGGCTTTGAGACACACAAACAAGAAGTCATTTTATTCTGTCACTTCCAATCATAGGATCATAGTAAAGATACAGGGCAACAAGTTCAGCCAAGACAAACAAGATGTAGAGTGTCACTTTGTCTCAGACATCCAAGAAGGTGGCTAGGTGCACTGACCCAGTTCATGGCAGCTGTTAATGATTTCTAATGGTTTATTAAAGATAGAGATCCATTTAAATTGTGTTTACTTTGACAGAAAATGTCCAGGAGTAACTAGGATGAACAAAGAGAGAGGTAGGAATAAACAAATATTGCCAATTCATATATTAGAAGTTAAAAATTGATATAATACAGCATGTCTAGAAAAAAATGTCTTCACTACATTTTTTGAAAAGCTATACTGGTTCTTATTTCTCTATTCAACCCATTAATATCTAGTTCATATGGCAAAGTCGAGGCACTGGATTACAATTAAAGATATGGGAAACTAGAGGAAAGCAATTTGATAAGACATAATAAGGGAGAGAGTAGAAAAACTGCAATTTAGCTGTTAGTGAATTATTTAACTATGGATCCCAAACTCTGGACTGCAGGCCACCTGGCATTAGGGAGTTTTGAGTACATAGAAAGAATGAAATTACTGCAAGGGATCAGCAAATCAAACATATACTACGTGTGGATATCTAGGTTTTACCTGCAGAGGTTATGTAGCAGAGTGATTAGCACAGGGACTGAAGCCAGACTGCCTAAGTTCAAAGTCCAGTCCTAGCCATGTGACTTGCCCAAGTTACATGAACTTCTCTGAGCCTCAGTTCCCTTAGACATAAAATGAGGAAATGAATAGTAACTCCTTTGCATTTTTTATGAAAACTAAATGAGTTAAAACTAAAGATTTTGGAATGGTACTTGGTACATGGTAAATGTTATACAAATATCTGCCATTAATATATTCACAGGACAATTAGCAATTGTGCATAAAAATACAACACAAACTAAATGAAAAGCATTCTCATATTTATAGTAGCCCTTTCTCATTATGCATCTTCCTTACTAGGAGAAACTCATAGTACAATCATTTTCAAGAAGTTTGCAATTCTTTTTCAAATTAAGAAGAAATGAGCCCGAGAATTTTAAAAGTAAATACAATTAATCTTTCTTATCTTTATTTTATTTTTAATTGTATTTTGTGGTTTATGCTATCATAGTTGCCCTTGCTTTTTCTCCCTTGCCCACCTCCACACAGCATTCCTAATACAATTAATTTTGAAGACAGCCTACTAAAAAACAAATGAGCAAACAAACAAAATAATCTTTAATATATTTACCTGACTGAGATGTCAGATAAGCATTAAAAAACAGGCTTAGGTCTCCATTCAGAGCATCACTAACATTCTCTACATATTATAGCCACGCTGGTTGCAGAACACGGGGATCTCCAAAGAGATGGCCGACTCATCATTGCAGAGGTAGCGTGTTTACAACGTGTGCCAGAACACAAACTCAGGGCCTAGGGTCTTGAGATATTGGACTCACCTACACTTAAAAATAAATATTAATAAAACAGGATAAAACTACGCCCCCACATACTATTGTAAAAGGCCAACCTAGCAATGTTCATTGTAAGGAAGGAAGAAATCATAAGTTACACTGCTTCGTAAAGGCTTCTTCCCTGTAGCATTGTGTGCCTTGCATAGATTAGAAGCTCACATATGCTTACAAAGTGATAAAAGCAAATATGAAAATGAAATAGCTAACAAATACGTATTTCTCTACAGGATGGGAATATTTCACTTATAAGGATCCTGAATTTAACAAATGGAAAAAATTCTTTAAAAAGCATTGTGAAGTGTTTACATAAAGATAATATACGGAGTTTCATTGCTGAGAGACTTTGTGCCACTTTCTGATTGGTGAGAAAAGTAATAAAGCGGCACTGGAGTACTAAGAGGGTGACCTCTTTTGTCTTATTTGGGCTCTTAATATAATAGTCACTGAACTAGCTAATTAGCTTGGCACAATTTCAAACTATTGGATCCTGGGAAGTAATAGAGTACAACAGAAGGCATCTCTTGGCAAGAATAACTATAACTCATCCTATTCTGGGAGGCATTCTTGTGGAAAGAACTTTTAGCAGCATTTTGATCTCTGCCATTGATTGGGAATAAAGAAAAATGCCCATTTAATTCATCATCATAACATTCAGTGGTGTGCAAGCATAGTAAGGAGACGGCAACGAGGGTCTATGTAAGTAAGACATTAGGGCAAGCTACTATAGGCTGTTCTCCAGGCAGTCAGCCCTTCTCTTCAGATAAATATTTTAGGAAGTTTCCTATTCAGACAAATTACATTAGCATATGGAAGTTGTAGACAAGTTGAGAGACCTCCATAATCTTCCTCTATCAGGGAGAATATATATAAAAATATCCTCCAAATAACTCAAATTATAGATTCCAGGAAATTCCATGTGTTTTTCCTCAAAATTTGGAGCTTTTGTTTAGCATGCTTTCTTTTGAAAACATGGATTCCCAAATATCTTGACTAAAGGAGGAGAAGCCCTTTGTCAAGTTCAGTCATATGTCTAATCTGTCTGATACATGTATTTATCACTAAAAATGAATAAACTGGCCAGCTCAGAAGTCAATAGTTGTAAAAATTCTTCTGTCAAACCACTGCCTCCCATGGGAAAACTAGTAAACACTCATGGTGAACAGAAAATGAGATTCTTCAGATGCTCAGTGAACTTACGCCCCATTTTTGGTGTCAACAGTCTGTGCTTGAGTGGCTCAGGGCCTTTGTCACTAGCTTAGCATTCGCACACCAGGCCTGTGACTGGCACGGGAAATTGTGTGCTACGGTTTCAGTTTGGAGTTCACTCAACTCTCCTAAATTTGTCACTTTCCAGGGGGACCAGAGTCTCCTCAAACTGTAATCCTAGAAATTTTCAAAATGATTTTGACAGGCTAGCAAATATTTGAGAGGTCTAAAGTGCCTGCTTCCCTTCTTCCCTGGTTATTCAACTGGATTGGCCCTGTTACTGTGGGCTAAGCCAAAGTCACCTGGTCTGTTTTTCACTTCTACTCTCCATTCTCCTCCCTGTCGCTACTTTTCCTTCTTTCCCAACTTTTTAATTGTATGTTCTGGGGCAAAGCTTAACAACCTTTCCTGCAATCTCAGCTACTTCTCTAAACTTCTCCATTATCTTCTCAACTTGAAAGGAACTCTCTGAAAAATATCATGTCTATGTTCTTCTCCACTGGTGGCTGTTCATCCCTGGAATCCATACGCCTGAGGTTTGGAAGTTGGTCAGCACCTGTTCGATGCAGTATTCACAGCTGCCTCCACCCCTGGTCCTGCTATCAGCCTGACATCACTGTGTGCTCTCTGTCCATTGACCTCATGATCTCCAAAGATGTTCACTTTATGTTAGCCGTCACCTTCTATGTCCAGACCTTGCATTTGATCATCATCAAGAACTGGTTCACATTTGAATCATTGCTTTTATATCTATCCATCCATCCTGTCACAAAAGTCTTTTCCTTTAGCTTGACTATCCCTTCTTCTAAAATCTCCTTTTCTCAAAACTCATTAATATCTTCCATTGCTTTGCCTGTTATGTTTCCCTTTTCAGTCTCCATCTACTCTTGATCTTTCTCTAATGTGAACTACCTCAACACTGATTTCATCTAGTAATTTCTCACAATACACTAAACTCCCTTATCCCGCACTCACATCTACCAAGAAGGTCTCAAAACTGGATAAATCTACTGTTTTCACAACTGTACTTAGAGCTTAAATCTACTATTAATTCATTGTTTACCAAAAGAATATTTATTAATTCTTAGTTCTAGGTACCAGTTAGATACTAAGGATACAAGTGAACAGACCAGGCATAGGCTCTGCTGCACAGCTCTTTCCATCCAGAGGGGAATACAGGTGTTGATTCAATATTAACATAAATAAATATAAAAATGACAATATGTTAAGGGCAAACTTCTTAACTGGGCTCCACAGGTCCTCCATGATGGAGCTCCTAGTTATCACTTTAGGTTCACATGGAGTCATAGTCTCTTTCTCTATTATTCTTACAGGATACTTTCTCTGCCTAGAAAATATCCTGGCTAACACCTGTTTACTCATTTGCTCTCCTTCCATTTTCAGGCAGATAGTCAGCATCACATAATGTATTCTTATGGCACTTAATATGTCACCTACTCTGGTGGTAATAGATTTTACTAACTAGGTCCATTTCAAGAGACAGGCAGTAAAATGGAAAACAAGTTACACTTCCAAAAAGTTGTACGTTGGAAAACAAAACAAAGGGTAAAGAAACTTTAGAAATTGGAAGAATAATGTGGTGGACAGAGGACTTACTACACACACAGAGGAGGAGACAGTTTACACACCTGCTGCTAATGGGAGCATTCAGAGAAAAGGGGCGATGCCTGGGCAACTGCTGCTTGGGAGCTTTCTGTGGGACCTCTACACAGCTGCTCCTTATCTGTCTCTTTAAGAAATGTTGCAGTACAAATTTACATTATTCTTAAAGTCTCCTCGTAGTTGAATAGTGTTTCACACATTTCACTTTGGGAGGGCGGGGGGAGGAGAGATTTATGTGCAGACACAGGTTGGAGGAATGTGAGCTACATCTCAATTATTTTGTGCTGAGTGCACTGTACTGTCATGGCTGGTTTAACTGTCTGTTTACCCCACTCAGTTTTAAGCTCCATGAAAGCAGAAACCATAACTAGGTTAGTATAGTGTCAATTACAGAGTAAGTGATCAAAAATATTTATTAAGCAAATCTAAACATTAATGAATAAATGCATGGATGAACATGCTATACACAGGGTCCTGCAGAAACAATGCTTGCTTGAGTGTGACTGGTAGTGTAAATGGGTGGAGTAATTTATAGTTTGCATTTGAACATTTCACCTGAAATGTCACATGGTGTGTTTGAGTGTGACATTATGTTACAGAATTACATGCTTATGATTTTGTAGTGAAAGATTTTGTAATGAAAAAGGGGCATTATTTGTGCCAGACCCTGTATGATGACATAATTGAATTTGTCATTAAGATAGCAGAGGCTGGCAATTCAAAATTGTATAATAAATAGCTAGTAGGGGGACAGTAATTACAACTAATTTTAATTTTTCTTTAAGAAGAAATAAAAACATTTAACATTATGTATTAATTTATAACTATTAGATTATGAAAAGATACATTAGAATATCTTATTAACTTAAAACCGAGAAAATTTATGTTTTATTACTTTTTAATGTTTATAAAATCATATGTGTATGTAACAGACAAAAAGTAATAGTCAATATTTTTTAAATTTTTAAAAAATACTTTATTTATTTTATTTCTAGAAAGAGGGGAAAGGAGGGAGAAAGAGAGGGAGAGAAACATCAATGTGTGGTTGCCTCGCACGTGCCCCCTCTTGGGGACCTGGCCTGCAACCCAGGCATGTGCCCTGACTGGGAATCGAACCAGTGACCCTTTGGTTTGCAGCCCATGCTCAATCCACTGAGCTACACCAGCCAGGGCTATAGTCAATATTTTTTACTTCACATTTTCAAAAGGAAAGGAGTAAAGAGAGAGAGGGAGAGTATAGACACTGGAGAGAAAGAATACAAAACTAGTCACCATTCCAAATTGTGAGAAAAGCATGTGAAGAAATAATTAAAAAGATGATTACAAGAAGTGAAAAAACTCATTAGTAGGAAAGTGATGAGTTAAGTTTATTTCCATAATTATATTTTTAATAAATAATTTAAAGAATTAGAATTGCCTGATTCTTGGCTTCTTGTACACAGGTGTATACATATTGGGACACACTTAGACACACACAGACACACACCAGTTAAAGCTCACCTACTAGTGTACAACAGAGACTATTGACTTACTTATATTCCTTTTGTTCCCCCTAAGCCTGCTAATGGTCAATTATTTTAAATTTCAATGTCATTCAATCTTTTCAATATTTAACTTGTTTTTCCTGGAGAGGATATAGTTCAGAACATTTCTAAACGCTGTATGTGACACATGCTCCCTTGTTCAATCTTTTAACTCTTTGCCATCTCCTGATTCAGCTCTGGACTCCTTTTCATGGCTTGTGTGAGTTATCAAAACTTATATAAGAGCTGTCTCAGCCATAATTGCTTTTGTAATTAATTATCTCCAATAATTCTGTCACAGTGAACTTTTTGGCCATTCCCTGAAGTGTGCTGTGCCTTTTCTTGAACGGGGCCTGTGGCATACTTTGTTTGCCAAGTCAACATAAGGGACATGAAAATGTTGACTCACTATAAAATGTTATATAAGGTGTTCCCTTTATATGGTTTATGCTTTTTGGTAGGGCTATTAGATTTTCAGTCATTG